>CAUOFW020010501.1:162265-211324 GCA_963454935.2 Ilex paraguariensis | reverse complement strand
AAATGTATGGATCGGCACCCACAACGATATAGGCAGCACTGCAAAGCAAGACCATTCTGAAACGACCTATGCAGGTATCTGCCAGGTAAGCTACAACAATGATCAAAACCGAGCACAGTCCATCCATTAGGTTCACAATTGCCGCATGTATGCGAAGACCTTCTGTATCCCCCAACTGATCGGAAATGTAATCCACCAGAACTTGCACCACTGCAGTCTCTACGAAGCCGTAGCTAAAAACCAGACCTAAACATTATAATTCCCCCAAAAAAAAAAAAAAAAAAGAAGCTTACCTTAGTCTACTCATTAGGTAGATATTTCGTCAAATTCGGACGTGAGGTGAATTCGTCACAATCACAAACAAATTGTCAAAAGTGTAGGTTAGGTACATCGTACCCATGGATTTTTTGATAATTGGGAGGTGACATGACCAATAATTTCCCTATACAACTTGCCTAGATATTTCCTAACCATCGAACTTTCCGAGATGAATCCAAGAATAGGAGGCCACTTTTTTTCCTTTTTATTTTTTTTTATTTTTTTATAATAGCGTGATGTGCCGACTATTTTTTTAAACTCCGCGGTTGATCACTGTAATTTAAGTTGAATCAGAGTAGGTCAGTAATCGATAGTTTAAATAGTAACGAAGATGATTTATAAATTCAAAAATTCTGAATTTGAAATTTGGTAATCTTTTGAGATTAGATTATGAAAGATTTATCTCATAGGAATACCTTAGTCTCGACAATAGCCTGCCTTTAATAAAATTAAAAAAAAATTAATCGAAATACATGTAAAACTTACTAAAATCAATGTAAGTGCGGTCAAAGACGAATTTAGCAAAAGCTAACATTTTGGGGTGCAGTATAGAAAAATATTTTTCAATAATATAAACTTTCAGAAAAATGAAAAAACTAAGGAGAAAGACCGGTGTAAAATATTTGTTAGAAAAACAACCACTAGGATTCTATCTCTGATAGGATAACCTCCACATTCTTCGACGCCCCCGACGACAGATTCAAGAATTTAAGTTTAGTTGTACAACTTTTAAATTTTCAAATAAGTTTGTAAGTATAGTTTTTTTGTATATATTTATAGGAACAATATAATAAATGATATTAGTCATATCTTACGGACGAATGATAATCTATTTGAACTGGATACAATCGATGTTGTTGCGGAAGTGTTGACAAAATCAAATGTTCAACCTCAATGATAGTTTAAGTGGTAATAACAGAGATGAATTATAAATTCAGATAAAATGACTTAAATGAATATGATAATCTCGGTATAGATGGTATGTCTTTGATCAGACAGAAAAAAAAAATTAGTTGAGATGCGCATAAGTTAACTCAAACACACTTAAAAAGAAGAAACAAATTTTGCATTTAAAAAGCAAATGAATGCACCCTTCCAACTCCAAACTCACCCATTCGTCCAGATTCAGATGTGTCCTGCTACTAGGTGCCTTTAAACCATCTTTAATAGAGGCCCCAACCAAATACGCAATGCATTACGACTCTCACCTGCTGTCATTTCCTCAATCTCTTCTTTTTCCATCGTTTTTACTGGCCAGGGGTGGGTAGCAACTACCCAATTCTTCTGGTGCGTCAAGCCTTTTATTTCATAGAGTATTTGCTATTAATAGTACGAGCAATGTTCTAAGATCTAATTTAGAGATTTAATGCATTGTGACGATATAATAAAAGAAGTATCCTAAAATAACTGAATTATGATGCCAATCTAACAACCATAATGCATTAAGTGCCAAATTATATTCTTAAATCAGATATAATCACTCTCTCTCTCTCTCTCTCTCTCTCAAGAAGAGAATGTTGAGGTTGAGATAAGCAAGGGGATGGTTCTAACCAAATCCAGTCATTGTCATCCCAAATTTGTTATTGAAAAACACATCTAAGATGATTATTTTTTAGGTAAACTTTATCAAAGGTTGTTTAATTGTGAATGCTTTCGAAATTAAGGTAATGCTTTTACAACGTTACAGTCAACTTCATCCACCAACTAGGGCCCGATAGAGAATAGGAAAAAAAAAATATGTAGAGCCACTCACTGTCTCTTGACTATTCGAAGACCACAAAATATAAGTTACTTTTGTGATTGAAAACCATTCGTTTTTGTAAAATTTCTAAACGTACTCGTTTTATACTCCTCGCATTATTAATTAAGGTCACCCCATTCTTTATCCACTACTTTCATAAAAGCCTATTTCATATCTTTTCACTTTTTGGATTTCTTTCACTATTTCATCTCACACATTGCTCACAAAAGAAATTCTATTTGGTAACTGTTGGAATAGGTGGCTCATATTCAGAGTATGAGAAAATACACTAGGCCAAGGGGATAATGGGTCAGTTATTGGAGTGTGAGCGAAGACAAATGACCATTTAATGGATCTGAATAACAACTGAATCAGAGATTGAGCGTGAATTTCTTAATTTAAAATTTAATTTCTGGTATCCGTTGGATTTAAAATTCATATTGGTTCCAATTTTCGCTTCCCTCAAGTACATATTTTTGAGTTGTGTGTCTTTTGGTTGTGTCTGTTCACATAGTGACTATTCAGAATAATTACCAGTCTTTCTATATAAAATCAGATTCATTAGCATTCTGCCCAAACTTTATTACAGTCATTAAAGTATAATTTCGGCGTTAAGTAGTTTGCATTCTAAAAGTACACAATACAATTTTCTAGTTCACTAGCCAATTGAATTTGAATGTTACTTTCAAGTGCAAAAATATCATTATATTTTGAAAGACAAACACTTGATTTTCATAAGCACCTAGTGTGGAGACAAAATCTGTCTTAAGGACATAGTGTCAAACACTAATCTTGATCTACAAAAAATTAAAAAACAGTTTTTGATCTACAAAACGGGTCAATTTATCTATTAGTATAATTATAAATTTATATGTAACTGTTTCGTGTATATTTGTAACCATTTCATTTTACTTGTAACTGTTTCTTTCTTAATTGTTACTTTTTTATTCTAATTTTTTTGATGCAAATATGAGATTTTAATAAGTGATTTTCCAACAAACAACGAAAACAACTTTTTCTTCTTTTTTTAGTTTCTTGGTGTAGCGATAAGTCATCTTGCTCGACAATTGCAAAGATTGAGAAACATAAGTTCTCTTTCACAAAGTGAATTTATCTACTTTGTAGGAAAAATTTTATTTTTACCTTCTCTCCATAGCTCTAATCTTATTTTTATCCCTTAAACTATTAATTTCTTTTTTGAATAGAAACAATGTGTTTTATTGATACGAAATATTATAAAAAAAGAAGAGGTATTACAAAATCTGGAGCACTCTTCTGCCTTACAATAAAATTTTCAAAAAATCTCACATATTTAGCTAAGTTCAACGGTACTCTAATACCATTTTTGTAAACCATAGTTATCTCATAGTAACTCATACCGTCCAGATTTGCATCTATAGGTCCCGTATGTTCCTTAGTATCCAAAGCCTTAATAAATTTCAAAAATTGAATATAATCTCCTTCTAGGAATTTTTCACTTCAAACTACTTAAATTGGTTGCACAAAGTCTAAATATGTAGCACAAAATACATTTATAATGTCTATAATTGGGGTAATGTGTAAATAATAACCAATGATGAAGGTGTAATGTGAGAAAAGTGATAGTTGAGGAGCAATTTGAAAGTAATAGCCATAGTTGGGGTGTAATACAATAAACAGAATAATTGAGGGGGGCAATGTGAAACAATGCGGTAGATGAAAGGGTCAAAATGTAATTTATCCTACTGTTGTTCCAAAGCTTTATTGGCCTTTCTAAATGCGATGCCTTTTCTCTAAATGCGATGCCTTTCAAATTGCACTTTCATCAGTGGCTTCTCTCTCCTTGGCTGAGCTCGTTAACTTTTCCTTCGGATTGGGTCAATCGAACGAACGTTCTCTCTCCAACCATGGCCATAATGACTCCTCAACCGTTGGATGTAAGTACCCCTCTCTCACTCTGCACTGAAACTCTCAACTTCGCTCTCTTCCCCCCCTCCCCCCTCCCCCTCCTCCGGGCCACATACGCACACACGAAACCCCAATATCGTCATAGACATGTGCGTTTGTTAAAGCTTTCGGTTTTTATTAAAGTTTTGTGATCGACTAGGTTTTTGAGTTTGTTGGTTGTTAGGAGGCTTATTTATTTGTTTTGGGCAAATGGGGAGGGTTTGAGTTCTATTGAATTATGGAGTTGAATTTCTGCGGTTGGGTAATTTAGGGTATAGAGATAAGGTTACTGTATCAAATGCTTCTGACTATATCTATGTGTGTGCGTGTGTGTAACAGTAAGAAGACGGGAAGGTGCTGGTGCTGCATTGAGAATTCATCGAAGCTCCTCAGGCCCTTGGAATTGGTAGTTCTTTGTTCAGAAGCAAGATGTTAATGTTTTTTTCCTTTTTTTTTTCTTTGTGAAAAGTGAGTTTGAATTTCTTATAGGATATTTTTTTCTGACTGATATGATGGTATGAATGGGTTTTGGATTTGTTAGTGTTGTGACCCTTTCCTTTTTGTCTTCCTTTTTTGTTTTTGATGTGTTAGCAGTAGCGCAAGAAGAAGCTGCTGATACCCCCGAGAACCCTGCAGTTAATGGCGCCCCAGGCGACTAAGATAATCTGGACGATTGAGAATTTTTCTAGGTCAAATGTCAAGAAATTTTATTCCGACATATTTATTGTCAGTGGTCGTAAATGGTAATTGAATGATATCCAACTGGTTTAAGTTGCAAATTCAGCAGGCATGCTTTGTTGGGTAAGTAGTCTGTTTGATTTTTATCTGGCATTGAGGTGTGCAGGCGGGTGCTTATTTTTCCGAAAGGAAACGGTGTGGACCATTTGTCAATATATTTGGATGTGGCGGATTCGGTAATCTTGCCATTTGGATGGAGTGTGCGTGCAGAGTTTGGCTTCGCTGTCGTTGATCAAATTCATAGCAGTTGTACAAAAAGAAAAGGTATTTTCTGCCTAGCTCCTGTTTATGTAGTTGGATCTTGAAACTTAAATTTGTGCATATGTCGATTATTATATTAATACATATCATTGAGGGTCATTTTAGTTCTTATGTTGCATGGACAAAAACTTTTCTGATTATAGAGATACTTCTTGGGGACAAAAGTATAAATTGGCTTCTTTATCATTGTAATTATTCCCTATAGCTAAGCTTTTCCTTTGGTCTACCCTTTTTTTTGGTACTTTGTAGTTTGTACGTTTGTTGGATTCTAAATAGAAATCAGTTTAGTGGATGCATTGTGGTAATAATGTTTGTAATGATTGCCAATGCATATTTCTATTAAAAAAAGACATAGCTTTACATTTTGAAATAGCTTACCTATACACAAAACATTTCCATTCCAAGACACTGAATTTCCAGACTAGAAAGCTTTTCCCTATTTTTGCCTAAAGAAATGCTCCAAATGTATTGAGTTCGAAATTTATTAAGTGGAGCTACTTAGAAAGTAAGGTGACAAGTAGATTTGTGAATTTAAACAGAGTAATATTTTTATCAATCTTTATTTTAGAAGGGAATTAGTTGTGTACATAACTATCATGACGACGTTCAAATTCGTGATCCGTAAGTCTTCCTCTATTATATTGTGTTTTAGGTTATGTGGTGTACCACATCCCATTCCCGTTTTCCGTAGGAAAGTATAATCCTTCTCAACTAGGATTTTTTAAAATCTATTTTCAAAAGGAAAAAGATGTGCATGGGACCGTAAATGTTCAAGAGGCATAACATTATACAGGGCACAAGTTGGGAGGTTTTCAAGTATTGGACTCATATCTTCTTCACGAAATACAATATATAGAGAAAAGGGGAAAACATTACACTTTGGATTTTGTTAGGTATAATTGCTATTGGCTACTTGCATTTTGTGCTTTTAGTAGATTTAGTAGATGCATCTCTTGCAAGATGGGACAACAGACACATCTGCTACATTCATAAAAAGCAAGAAATGCATCAACTACATGCATAAAATGTACCAGCTGACCTTTGGTCCAATAATACTTCTCAGTGTTATTTAAGGCGTAAAGCGAACCGAAACGACCAAGGCTCCTAACGCCTAGGCGAGAAGCGAGAAGCGAAGTGACACGCTTTACCGAAGTAAAGCGAACAGTTAAAAAAAATATATATTTTAGTTTAATTACTTCTAAACAATCTAAGTTCTAATTTTATATATACTAAATATTTAAATGCAAGTAAAACCATAAACATTTAAATTAAAACAAACACTAATAATATCTCAAATCTTAATAACAGTCATAACTTAAACATTTAAATTCAAACAAATATTAACAATTGTATACATTTTCATATTGACAGGGTAGGACAACAAAAGAAGCAGAATTAGGACAGCAACAAAATTAGCAACAAAAAAAAAGAAGCAGAATGAGGATAAAAAAAAAACAAAAGCAACACAGGACAGCAAAACCGAAGTAGCAACAGAATCAACAAAAAAAATAGAAGAAGAATGAGCTAAAAAAAAAATAGAAGCACAATGATCATGACAGGAGTAGAATCAATTGTAAACAATTTCATATGTAATTATATACTGAATAAAAAAAAGCAGAACAGAGGCACATTTCACATGTACTAAAATAATTAAACATGGTATAAGCATAGACCACTTTTTGGTACCATTTGTATATATATAAGAAAAGGAAAAAGTATAACCAAGACATATCAGAGACACTTCTTTGTAGAAGAATCTATTATTTACCCCCATTCCTGATACTCCTGCTTCCTTTTTTTTATCATAATTGTCATGCAGTTGCCTGACTCGCACATCTCACAAATATTCTAAATGAATTCTGCAACACAAGAAAAAAAAAAGGAATGTGTTTTGTTCGAAACATTATTTATTAGAAAAAAATAGACCAGCAATAGTCTAAAAAAAAAGTCATTAGTGATTAAAAAATAAAAGAGACTACTAACCTGTAATCAGAAAAAAAAAAAAAAAAAAAAAAGAGAAGCAGAATCGCCTTTTATAATAAAGCGTTCGCTTTTTCGCTTTTTTCGCTTCTTCGCTTTTTCTCGCTTCGCTCACGTTCGTTTCGCCTGGGGTCCTCCAGGCGAGATAAGCTCGCCTCGCCTCGCTTCTCACCTAGGCGAGCGCCTAGGCGAGCTTTTCAAAACACTGGTACTTCTTACCTTATGAAGGTTTTGCCTTTATGAGGTCAAGGGTTCAAGTATTGCTCCCAAAAAAAAAAAAATACATGCATAAAATGCATGTAGTCAATACATAAAACTATTAGAATTCAATGCAGTTATCAACTAACAAAATGGAAGGTTAATAAATGACTGAATGCCAAGCATTTCTCCTTCATTTTGTATTTCTTACTTGAGGGAAGTAAATAATTGAAGGCGCTTGATATTAGTCTTTGAAAGATATCTTTATGCAATTTAAGACATAGGCTTGTAATTTCTATCTCATTGGCTATTCGCTAAGCACATGGGCAAAATATGTTTCCTAATACATGAAATAACCTAGAAAGTCTCTAAATTCTCTCTGCTGCTTTGAACATGATGAACTTGCCCTTTACATAGACTCCATTGTCCTACCTTACACTTTGCATGTCTCTCTTTATGAAAAATGGTGAAAGAACTTTTTATCTTTTTCTCAACTGACATTTGTTTTCCCCTTTCCCCCAATTGTCAGTATATTTAGTTTCAACCATTGATTCCAGGGTAGTGAAAGGGTGAGATGCGATAGAATTTAGTTGGTGAGGAACACAGAAAAGGGAGTTACATGAATGTTTCTTAAATTATGCTGAACTAACACATGCATACACCTAAAATGACATTTATAAATTTACTCGACATTTACAAATTTGCTCTTAGTATTTGCTCAGTCATCATGTGTGGCTATCTTCAAATCGCACACCAGTTATTTTGTCTGTGTTAATCTGATTATGCTGAATGGTTTAATAGGATATAGTACTAGTAATATTGGTTGATACCTAATGCAAATTCAAGTAGTCCATACATGACAATTATAAAATGCAGGCAATTGCGTAATGAGTTGGGTGGCTGACAGCCTGGCAAAATGTTTGCCTATCTTCAAATCTCACACCAATAAATTTGTTTGTCTTAGATGGAGATCGAATTGCTAATCTGATTATGTTGAATGGTTTAACAGTAGTCAAATTCTTTTACAAATTCAAGTCTGTACATGAAAACAACCATTCTTAGGAAAGGAGATAGAATATTACTAATTAAGCTTGTAGTAGAAGAAATTATAATTGATATTGTTAGTGCTTATGCACCTCGAGTAGGACTACATAAACATATTAAAACTCAACTTCAAGAACATATGGGTCAATTAATACAAGAAATACATGGAGGATAGAGAATATACGTCAGTAGGACTAGATCAAAGAGAATATGAGTTTAAAGATAGAAATGATGTTTTGAATTCTATTGTGGATTTTACAATGGTATTTGAGCTCATCATAGCAAACACTTATTATGAAATGAGAGGTGAACATTTTATAATACTTAAGAGTGGATTCAATAGGAGTCAAATGGATTTTTTTTCTAACTAGAAAAGCCTTCTAGAGAGCTTGACAACACTACATAGGATAATGTTATTTGATATATGTATTAAAACTCATTCAAAACCAAGACAAGATTATAAAAATCCAAGAACTAGGTCATGGAATTTAAAAAGAGAAAAATTGGTTTTATTCAATGATAAATTGCTAAAAGAAGAAACATGAAATTTAGAAAACGAAATTAATGTAATGTGGGATAGTAGGATGTATCAAAAGAATATTAATGGAGGTTCTTGGAGAATCAAAAGGTGATGGGCCATCAGCTAATTAAACTTTGGTGGTGGAATAACGTCGTCCAAACTAAAACCAGTTGTTGTACGATTAAGGGTTGGAAGTGTTTATAAAATGTAGGATTATCTTTGCTAACTAAATTATTTAATAAGACTATAATATCTAAGAAGGTGATGGATGGGTAGGGGAAGAGTATTTGTTTAAAAAAAAAAAAAAAAGGAGATATTTGGAGTTGTGCAAATTATAGAGGTATTAAGTTAAGTGTGGGTTTAAGAAAATTTGAGAAGGCGTATGTAGGGACATAATATTGTGGGTTTTAGTAAATACAAGAGTTAAAAATAGATATATTGATATAATTGAGAACATGTATCAGGTTGTAGTAATTTTAGTTAGAACAATTGCATGGAAAAGTAGTAAATTCTCATTTACACATTAAGGTTTTGCCTTAAGTTCATATCTTTTTGCCTTGGTTATGGATGGATTGACTAGAAGTATTTATAATGCGTGTATATTTTTTGTGGAGGATTTGATTGATGAAATTGAAGTATAAATTAACAACAAAATATAAGTTTATGAAAAACTTTAGAATCAAAAGGGTTCAAGATACTTAGAAATGACACTGAATATGTCAAATGTAGTTTTAATAATTGTAAAAATTCAAACAAAAAGCTAGTGCAGATCAAAGATCAATATATATCAAAGCNATCAAAAGGGTTCAAGATACTTAGAAATGACACTGAATATGTCAAATGTAGTTTTAATAGAACATTTTTAAGTTTGTTTTTCGATCACGTCTAGTTTCTAGTTATATATAGTTTCCACTTCCCTTTTTTGTAATTGGATGTAATTATCCGTAAGGAAGGAGAGAGTGGAAATGATGTTAATTAGGAAATTAAAATGGGATGGAGTAAGTGAATGATTGCATTTGGCATGCTATGTGATTTACGTATACACCTTAGGTTGAAAGGTGATTTTTATAAAACAACTCCTAAATCAACAATGCTTTACTATACGAAATGTTGTTTAATTAAGAATCAACACACTTGAAAAATGAAATGTTGCAGATATGAGGATGTTAAGATGAATGTGTGGTAAAACAAGAAATGATAGCATTGGAAGTGAGCATATTCATGAAACGGTATCAGCGACACCAATAAGGGATAAATAAAGAGGATCACGTTAGGTGCTTGGACACGATAAAAAACCTAATAATGTGCTAGTGAGGAAGAGTAATGTGAGACATATAGGTTAGCCAAACTTAACTTTGAATGAAATAGTAAAAAAAAAAAAAAGATATGATAGCTCAGTGTTTAGGGGAAAATACAGCTCTTGATAGAGTACAGCAAAAAACTGGATTCATTTAGTCGACCTCGAGTAGTTGGGATAAAACTTTGTTAAGTTGAACTATAGTCAGTTTTTCAACGAACCTTCCGAGGGGCTAGATGTATCTCGGATATGAAAGGGGAATTAGCGTGTAGCTTGAAACTACTGGTCCATTATCTATTGCCTTGTCTCATTTTAGAACCGTCGTCATCAGTTGCACAAAGTTAATGCTTAATGGCTGAAGCCATTCTCTGATGCCCTGTAACAGTCTTTTGGTATTGCTCCAAGCAAAGTGATGTTTGGGTCTGATTATNAATGCTTAATGGCTGAAGCCATTCTCTGATGCCCTGTAACAGTCTTTTGGTATTGCTCCAAGCAAAGTGATGTTTGGGTCTGATTATGGTTATGAAAATTTCACTTGATAATATTGACAAGCAATTGTACTTTTTTTTTTTTGCGTGCCTCAATTCTTGTTGAGAGGTTATGACCTATCATTATTTTAAATCGATGTGTTAGACTTTGGTTTTCATTTTATCACTCATCTGAATTTTGCAGAGACAGACCACCAATTCAATGCAAGTGAGAATGATTGGGGCTTTACATCCTTCATGGCTCTTCGTGAACTTGATGATTGCCTTTTAGGATATATTGTGAATGATCAACTTATTGTTGAAGCTGACATTACTGTCCGTGAGATCTCTGATAATTTGCTACTTGTCTCCAAGGGCAATGATAATGTTGGACTTGAGAACCAAAATGCAACTCGTTACATGAAGTCTGTAATTCAGTTGACTGGGGGTCAGGTGACCCATATTTCAACCGGGGGTGAGGCAGTGTTAGCGCCAACCAATGCTAATACATCAGTAGTCGAGAGCAAAGAAGTGCCCCTAGTTGTCTCTGGTGGAGAAGAGAAAGGCATAACTAAGGTCGAGTTGGCTGAGGCTCAGATTTCTGCTGGAGGAGATGGAGCCCACTCCTCAAGGGCAAGTAAAGCTGAAGCACAACATAAGGAAACAATCGCTGCCCCTGAGCAGTCTGTCACAGGGGTTGAGGTGAGACAACCGCAACAACCACAAGACAAGCAAGTTGTAGGAAATGAAGTGGTACAGCCTGTTCGTAGTTCAGTCCAAGGGATTCCTGAGGTTCAAATCCCGGAAGAGGTACCCTATGATGCTGGCCCTGGGCATGGATCAGACTTGGTGGATTGGCTTGGCTTCAGGGTGCAACGGAGAAGTGTTGCATACTTGAACAAGCTAGTGGAGCGGTACCCAGACAGCCTTGCTAAATTTAATTCGCGCAGCCCATTGGTGCAAGCTGGGCATTTGGGCACTGTAGCTCTTCTCCTTTACACTGCCGACACAATCCCTCTAAAAGCCTGGAGCAGCACGCTACAGGAAAAATGCCTTTCGTATATAGATGACTTGAAGGAAGCATGTATCGAGCTCCCTTGGCTCATGGAACGTTTTTCTTTGTTGGATGACCACAGAGCAAGTTTTCTTGCTAAGGTTGAGCTGGAGGAGTGGGAGCCCGAGGCTGCGAAGCTGAAGCAAGAGATCGTGGTGCTGCAGACCAAGCTAGGAATGCTTGAAGAAAAGATTGCAGGGGCACAGGCCCTGTTCAAGGCGAAAGAACACTTGCTGAGTGGCCAGAGTTTTACTGTTTGCCCCAACTATCCCATACTGTTTGGGCTTCTGTAATTAGTTCTCTCTAATGTATGTGTCGCTAAATGGTTCTGACATGTATGAGCTTTGATGTAGTGAGAATTCAGTGTGGTTGGTACGATAGAACTTAATGTGATTGATGCTAGTAGAACTCAGTGTGGCTATTACAATGTGAATTAATGTAAAACTTTAGGAGTTGCAAGTGTAATTCTTATTTAGAAGCGTTGTGGTTAGCAAGTAAATTTGTAAGTTATGGTGGAGGATTTTATTATATTTCCTAAGTAGGAAACTACTTTATCTTATTTTCTAGCTTATCTAGGATTTTATTATTTTTTGTGTCCAGATTTAAACTAGTTTTAGTTTTAGTTTCCTAATTAGATTAGGATAATATTATTTACATCTATAATTGTGTTTTTTNCTAGCTTATCTAGGATTTTATTATTTTTTGTGTCCAGATTTAAACTAGTTTTAGTTTCCTAATTAGATTAGGATAATATTATTTACATCTATAATTGTGTTTATTTTATTTTATTTTATTTTAAAGAGCCTCTTTTTTTAAAATAGATATCATTTTTTATGAAAAATTAAAATAGAGTGAAAATTTTTTAACGACTCCAATAGGAATTTTCTATTCTAGTATAGTTATCTAAAATACTGGAATGAGTGAGAATAGATAGCGTAGAAATTAGAGAGCATTTTTTTTTTTTGAAATAGATATTATCTTTGATAAAATTTTGAAATAGGGGTGAAATATTTTAGGTAACTTCAATAAATTCTCTATTTCAGTAAAAAAAAAATAGTCTTATAGTCAATAACATTTAATAAAAAATATATATGTCATTTTTTTATTTAATAAAAAATAAAATAGAGAGTAAATTGGGCTCTCCAAATATAGAGAACCGAATAAGACTCACTATTTTAACTAGTCTAAATAGGGAGCTCACTAATGTGACTCGTGAATTGTTAGTGAAATGCATTAAATGATAATAGCCATTATATTCCAGTAGCAGTGCTCATAAAGGATTTAATGGAACTTTATTTTTGGTGGTTGACTCTCCAAAATAGAGAGCCAAATGAGAATAAAAAGAATAGAGCAAGAATGTACATATGTCATCTTATCATTTATTATAAATAGAATAAAGAGTGGGTTAGACTCTGTCTATTTTAACTATTCTAAATAGTGTATCTTGAAGTTTGATTTTTGGTGGTTGACTTCCTAAAATAGAACATTGAGTGGGACTTGATAGTTAGATTACATGATTCATCATTATATCCCAACGAATTGACACTCAAAACGCAAATTCACAGCGGACTCGACACAAATGCAATCGGCATGCTGGAAATCTTCGGGGTCAATTTCATAATTTAAAAAAAATTTAAACTCATCAATGATTTGGACATAGGCCCAATCAAAAATTTAAAATATTTCAAGAAAATTTTAGAGGTCGGTCCCCTTATATGGACTTGTTTGGAATTAAGTTCGTCAAGGAAACTTATTTTTCATGAAGTCCATTTTTTTTTCAATTTTACCATACTATCCCTTCCTGAAATAAAACTAAATATCAAAAATTCCTAAATTTTAAGAATTTGACTAACATTAAAATTTTTCCTCTTATATATATATAGTAACATTAAAAATTAAAAATAGAAACATTCAAATACAAAAAAAAAATTATTATTTGGACAAAAAAAATAATACATTTAAACACAAAAAAATAGTAACATTTAAATATAAAAAAAAATTAAAACATTCAATATTAATATTTTTAAAAAATAACAACAGTAACATATTCAACAAAAATATTAACATATTCAACAAAAATAGTAACATACTTAACAAAAACTGTAACATGCTTAACAATAATTATTTCTCTCAAATTCAAACGCNAAAAAAATTGAAACATTCAATATTAATATTTTAAAAAAATAACAATAGTAACATGTACAACAAAAATAGTAACATGCTTAACAAAAATTACAACATATTTAACAATAATTATTTCTCTCAAATTTAAACGCAAAAAATAGTAATATTTAAAAACATAAAAAAATAGTAACATAAAATATTAATATTTACGAAAATAATAGTAGTAACATGTTCAACAAAAACAGTAACATGTCCAAAATAATAAAAACATAAACAGTAACGTACTCAACAAAAACAGTAACATAAATAGTANACGTCTAAATAATAAAAACATAAACAGTAACGTACTCAACAAAAACAGTAACATAAATAGTAACATAATAAATAAAATTGTAACATGAAACATTCAATTTAACAAATTAACCCCCACAAAAAAGACCACAAATTACAAAAAACAAAAAATTAATAAGGACCAAAGATTCTCATCCGTTACCCACAAAATTGACATAATTCATAGAAAATTAAAAGATGTACATTGATGAAACAACACCATTAGAGAGAGAGAGAGATTTGAATTTGAATTTTAAATTTATGATAAAGATTTTATTGGTATATTTTAATTGACATTTAATTAAGGGATAACTATATTCAAAATAGAAAACTAATTTAACCTCTTTTCAAGAAAGGGTATTTTTGATATAAAAAAAAAATTAAATTTAAGTCATTACATATAATTTTAAATATAGACTTAGCTTTTATATAAGTTTTCTTGGAGGACTTATCTCCAAACAAGTACATCTTGAAAAACTTACTTCCAATTTTCACCTTTTTTTTTATATTTGAATGTTACTATATTTTTTTTTTTTAATGTTACTATAGTTGAAAGTGCGGAATTCATGTAAGTTCAAGGAGAATCACAAGGTGTAGAATAATTTTACAAACAAAAGTACATAAATTACAATATGAAATAAAACTAAGATACTTAAAATACTAGCACTAAGTGGGCTAGTAGTGAAAGAGGATAGGACAAAACTCTTCATTTGCATTATTATGAGAGATCTCTAAAATACAGGGTTTTGGTGGAGGTGAGAGTGTTTTGCTAGGTGTGTAATGGTTTATGTGCCTTTGCAAAAGACTTTCACCTTAACTTTCGGTGGAAAAATATGGGTAAAATACTTTTACTTAGGTAACTTTTGACAAAAAACTCTTAATGGGTCCTGATGTCTGAAAATTAGGGCAGAGTGCTAAGTGGGTCCCTGGCTCAGGAGAAAAGAATTTACTTTCGATGGAAAAGCAGAGCACATGGGTATTGTCAGCTACTTTTCTTGGGGAAAGAGCTGATGTACTGATTGATATCTTAATATTATAAGTAATAGACAACTTTTCTTTCTTTAGGTGAAAAAAGTAGTGAGTGAAGCTATCACACATAAGGCGAAGAATCAAGGAGAAGCTAGGTCAGGAGTGAGGTCATCAATTCCATNGTAAAATAATAGCAGTAACATGCTTAACAAAAATAGTAACATGCTCAAAATAATAGTAGCATGAACAATAACATACTCAATAAAAGCAGTAACATAATATATATATATATATATAGAGAGAGAGAGAGAGAGAGAGAGAGAGAGCTTTGAATTTGAATTTTAAATTTATGATGGAGATTTTACTTATATATTTTAATTGACATTAAATTAAGGGATACTAATTTCCAAAATAGGAAATTAATTTAACTTCCTTTCAAGAAAGGGTATTTTTGAGATTAAAAAAAAATAGATTTAAGTCATTACATATAATTTTAAATATGGACTTGACTCTTTATAAGTGTTCTTACATAATTTATCTCCAAACAAATACATATTAGGAAACGCACTTTCAATTTTCACATATTTGCCCTAAGCTGNACTTAAGTCATTACATATAATTTTAAATATTAAATTAAGGGATACTAATTTCCAAAATAAGAAATTAATTTAACTTCCTTTCAAGAAAGGGTATTTTTGAGATTAAAAAAAAATGGACTTAAGTCATTACATATAATTTTAAATATATACTTGACTCCTTATAAGTGTTCTTACATAATTTATCTCTACGTATTGGGAAACGCACTTTCAATTTTCACATATTTCAATATGTTAGGCCCTAAGCTGAGGCCCAATAACTAATCAACAAAGACCATGTCTTACTTATAGTAGTCTTCCCATCGAATTCTCCTAAGCTACCGATTTGGGATTCGCCTACTTATATCTGTTGTCATTTAACACACCGTTAAGTTGTCGATGTGTGACAACAATTTGTAATAATTTTTTTTAATATTTTCCTTATATTTTGCCTCTAATATTTCTCATTTTTAATGCTCTTAGTGATACTCCAACTCTCAACTTTTTTTAAAAAAAATTTTCGCTCCCGCTCCCGCTACTGCTTTCTATTTGATCTGGATTGAAAGCTTATTGGAGATGGTAATCTCTATTTTTAAACAATATCTTTTTAAAAATAAAAAACATATTTGATAAAATTATNAATTTTGCTTCCGCTCCCGCTTCTGCTTTCTATTTGATCTGGATTGAAAGCTTATTGTAGATGGTAATCTCTATTTTTAAACAATATCTTTTTAAAAATAAAAAACATATTTGATAAAATTATTAAAATAGAGAGTGAAATTTTGTATATAAATCCAGTAAAATCCTCTATTTCTAATATTAGAGAAATGGCCTAAGTGGTAGTAACATTTGTTGTAAAAAATGCACGTGTTATTAACGATAGAGTAAATATGTAATAGTTACATGTGTCATTTTTATATTCATNCCTGTTAGATCCAAAAACCCCCATAATGAATAAACAAGGCGTTAGAAAACATTTTATTACAATCAACAAAATCATAAGGTTTCATTAAATTTTGATTTATTAATGAAACAAAACCCAAGTACAAAATTAAACATTTTTCCAAAACACTGGAACCGAGTGACTTTTTTTTTCCTTGAAAAGTGTCTTCTAATAGTGAGATTTCTCGTGCCTTGCATATATGACTCGTCCAAATCCATGGTTAATTTGGACGGACTTCCTCACGCGCATCATATAAGTCACGGATTAGAGTATAGTTTAAGAATCACGAATTGTGCATGTGAATTCCGTTAAACTTAATGACGAATTAGGAAGGAATGACCACAGTACCACAAATCTTTTAGTTCAGGGACTAATTGACACAAAACATGGTTCAAGAACTTAATTTACACAAGTAATATAATTCATGGGCCAAATAGATAGTTAACTATAAAACTAAAGAACCCAAAGAGATATACAAGTTGGCATGNGGACTTCTTGAACTTCACATACACTGATCTTCTTGGACTTCTTGAACTTTTGGACTAAACTGGATCCATGAGTTGAACTTGATTTGTTTTGTAGTTGATTTGGGCTTACCCAAGAAGTGGGCCTAGACCCAACTGAATCTGAGTTCATCATTACAGAGTGCAAAATACGAAAAACTCTATTAAAAATAATCTCCATGTTTAAGGTTTCTATGTTATTTCGATTCATTCAATCGCACTCTCTACCAAGATGGAGTTAAACTTGACATTTAGAACCATATGTTCAACCTTGTTTTCCTCTCCTTTGGGCCACCGCTAGCTTCACCACTCACCGGTCCATAATTTCTTATCCTCGTGTATGATTTGAGCTTGCACAGAGTTTAGGGTTAGGTTTGCAACTCATCTCGTTCCACTTTTTTTAGTTTAACAATCTTGTATTTTTAGGCCAGCTTACGTACACTTTGACAATTTTTTTTTTTCGGTTCAGCTAATGGCAGACCATCCATGTCAGGACTAGAGTATTAATGAAGGATAAATTCTTATGATCTGACTCTAAAAAATTGCTAAGATTCAAATTCAAAATATCTAAATTTATAATTCGTTTCTATTACCATTTGAACTACCAATTAAAATTACTTTTTCTAAATGCATGGTAATGAAATCTCTGCTGGAGATGCTGTAGACCTCTAGCATAGAAGGGAAGAGCTTTGTGATACACTTGACCTAATAATCATCTCCATGCCATCTAGATGAGATTCGATGAAGGATAAGGTAGGAAGATTACAAAAAAAAAACTAAAAATCAAATAAGATTACGATGCATAAGAAAATTTTGTATTTGTATATAAAATATTATTCCAGATACTTACCCAAAATTTGGGTGAGGCCCTACCAAAGACAAATTGGCCCAAACAAAAAGACCCTCCTTATTTCCATCATTAAGCTTATGTACAATTTTCTTATTTAATTACAAATCAATAAAGTATATTTTGACCCTCTCAATTATGCCCCCTATCTCGTATTGCCCCTTGATTATCATATTTTTTGTATTACACCTCTAATTATAGTTATTGGCTTTACATTGTCTTCTCTAACTCTCAAATCAGTTACATTAACTTCTAATTAATTATGGTTTATTGGTTTTACATTGTCCCAAACGTGAACATTTGGAGATGCATATGTTATTTAGACATTTTTCGTCGCAGGTTTGGTTTCGAGGCAGGGCAATGTTAGAAACTCTATTGTTGATGGGGCAAAGTGAGATCGGGTTCGTAGTTGAGGGGCCAAAATATAATTTGACCTTTGCTGTTAGACTATTATTTGGACCCAAAAAACTAAAGGCAACGGTCATATCATATCTCCTTCTCGTACAATGATAAGAGCTTCTCCCTTAACATCTCAACCTCAATGTTTTGAGTCCCCTGCACCTGTTAGATCCAAAAACCCCCATAATGAATAAACAAGGCGTTAGAAAACATTTTATTACAATCAACAAAATCATAAGGTTTCATTAAATTTTGATTTATTAATGAAACAAAACCCAAGTACAAAATTAAACATTTTTCCAAAACACTGGAACCGAGTGACTTTTTTTTTTCCTTGAAAAGTGTCTTCTAATAGTGAGATTTCTCGTGCCTTGCATATATGACTCGTCCAAATTCGTGGTTAATTTGGACGGAATTCCTCACACGCACATCATGTAAGTCACGAATTAGAGTATAGTTTAAGAATCACGAATTGTGCATGTGAATTTCGTTAAACTTAATGACGAATTAGAAAGGAAGGACCACAGTACCACAAATCTTTTAGTTCAGGGACTAATTGACACAAAACGTGGTTCAAGAACTTAATTTACACAAGTAATATAATTCATGGGCCAAATAGATAGTTAACTATAAAACTAAAGAACCCAAAGAGATATACAAGTTGGCATGTGGCCAAGGCACCTTCCTACAAATCGGAGGTCCTGAGTTCAAATCTATTCTTAGGGCAACCTTTACAAATTTATCCTTGCATTAGTCCCTATGTACATGTGGGCCCAAGTGGGATAGGAAAACTGCGAGCGTTAAGATGATGACCTCCACTTGTTCACTTCTCAAAGATTAATCATCTAAAAATAAGTCGGGATCTTTAAATACCCAAATAACACGATTTAAAGTTCAGTAATTGAAGTAAAACTAAACGTATACTTCACGAACTACCAATATATTTTAACATCGGTTAAAACAATATTTTTTCAGAAGGTCTTTAAGCAGGGGTAGAGCCAGAAAATCGTTTTGGGGGTGGACACCGAATATTTTAACAAACTTAATTTTTTTTCTTGCAATTGATAAAAATAGGATAATGTATTTATATTTAATTACATCCTATTTAATACTTAAATATTCATTAAAGTTAAAAAAGTAAAATTGGTAAGCATGGTAGATATAAAATAGACAACAAAAAAAGACTAATTATATCTTTTTACGGAACAAAGACTAATCAAAACTATTTAGAATTGATCACGATGAATTTTCATACTTTAAAAGTCTTGAATTAACTTTATTAGTCTTTATGTCTATAATCATACTATCACTTAGCTATATATCATTCATTCGATTACGCAATCAAATGTATTATCTATCATATTTGTGATATTTACAAAAATAAATGTCAAAATTAAAAGTAAATTGATAGATATATCATGCTTTTTTCTAGTCTTGACTAAAAAATAGGGTGGACATTGGACACAATTTAAAATATCGAAAAAATACTTAAAATATATATAGACAACTTTAAGAAAAATATTTTGAGGGCGGGCATGTTCCCCCCGGGCATAAGGTGGCTCCGCCCTTGTCTTTAAGTTAAACATTACTATAGGTAGCATGCCAAGTATAGATAAAAATTAACGTACTTACCAGAAGATGGAGATTATAGACTACCCTCTCTCCAAATGATTGAAAAGTAGAAGCATTTAGCAGAAGAAGACCATCCTCCTCTAATTTTATTAAAGCTTCAGAGAGTGAAGGACCCTCATCGACCCCAACTGAGGACATCTGAATCAGAACTTCTCTATCAGTATTACCTACCAGACTTACTGAGACAGCTGACAAAGATTTTTTGATGGCTACTTTTCTTTTATTTCCAGATTTAATAACCAGCTCGTCTTGCCTGGAGGTCCTTGATACAAGTTCTTCCTTCTTTTGAACCAGCTTCTCCAATTCCTTTTGTAGCTCTGGAATGTATTTTAGCATATGTGAAACTGTAGCCGGAATGCTTAATTTCTTCTGCAACAACGAACAAGGTAACATTCACTCATGGAAACCAGGAAAAAGTACGAACTCAAAAAGATTAGGTTAAAATTAGGACTTAGACTAAGGTACTGGAAAAAAAATTTGATTCCGTACCTCTAAAGTTTATTACTTTAATGGATGTTTTTTATAATTTTTATGCATCATTTTATAACTAAAAATTTTACTATTTTTGTAAATAATTTATCATATTTATGAGTATTTTTATTTCTATTCTAATGATTATTTTTATCACATTTTTCACATCCACAAATATGATAAAAGTCGGTAGAATACCAAAAAAAAAAAAAAAAATTCTGATACGGTAGACAACTTAAAATTAAGAGCAACGTTATTAAAATCTAATTTATTGACCTAATTGACTATTACATTTGGATTGACTATTAACTCCATCAAACATTAAAACTTGATTCTGAATTAATAATTCTAATGAAGTCATATCATTAAATTAATAAATTAAGTCAAATTTTTAAATTCAAATAACATTACTCTAAAATTAAATGAGATCAAATTCACAAAAAATTTACTTTGGCATAAAATTGTAGTGTACTATAGGAAAACCTAAAAACCAAGATATGTACTTTTGGGATGTGTATTTGTAATTTTCTGTAAAACTTTGTACTACCAATAAATATGTACTTGCATTTAGTGTTGAATTTTATGTATTGGTTTTTAGAATATAATAATATATGTAATATGTCCTAACCTTTAAAAAACACAATATAAAACATATAGAAATGAAATTGTAAGTGCTTCCTAGCATTTCCCTCGGAAAGCTGATTTTTTTTTTTGTTTTTTTGGCCACAAGGGCTAATTTAGATCAAAGTCAACTAGACGTTCGGACCTATCTGAGATGGTTAATCCATCTTGTAGGAGTGGTGATTACAAATTCAAATTTACTATCTAATAATTGTAATAATAATAATAATAATAAAAGATCAAAGTCAAATTCACGGGTTTTCCCGGAGGAAGCTAGTGGAGCTCACCGTTCAGAACAGGAATTGAAGAGAGTTGGTACTTGGTTAGGCCTCAGAAGTGCCCAAAAGAAGTCACTGATGGACTTCATGTTTTATGGGTATAACTCTCTTGATCAGTTACTGTTTTCCCGTTGCATTAGAAAGATTTCTTTATCGACATATTAGCCTAAAGGCTTATATTTAGATCAAGACAACAAACGATTCTAATAATACTAGTAAAATAAGAAGATCGCTTGCAGCTAATCAAAAAATGATATACTCGAATGCTTTTGAGCCTGGCATTTTTATGGGATAGGGGAAGATGAAAAAATCGAAAGATTCAGGAAGTACTTTTGATTGAAAAGCCACTCTTATTTATTTCGTATTGAGAAAATGGGTCAAATTCCAAACATCAAACCTGTGGGTTTGGTACAGAAA
Organism: Ilex paraguariensis; assembly: GCA_963454935.2. Classification (NCBI taxonomy): domain Eukaryota; kingdom Viridiplantae; phylum Streptophyta; class Magnoliopsida; order Aquifoliales; family Aquifoliaceae; genus Ilex; species Ilex paraguariensis. The sequence continues at coordinate 189,671 of CAUOFW020010501.1, read as the reverse complement.
ATGATACTCGGACCATTCTTTGCATTGATACAGAAGATGAGCTCATACCGTTTGGTCTGCTGCTGGAAGCAATGAACGAAGAGAAGAAAACAAGCTGTTGATTTTCTTACGGCGATCACGCTCACTGGCGTTATGATTAAGTTTATTAACGATGGTTGCATCACCTAAAGTTCCACCAGAAAGTGTGGAATCAGGAACTCCTGTTTGTGGCTGAGATGAAGGAGAAGGAAGAAATGAGTCTGAAGTTTCTGTTTCTCCATTGATATTATTGAGTTCTTGGCTTATGGGTTCCTCTGAGGGCAACATAAAGTTGAAAACAAAGGAGGGGATGATAATGCTAGTATTTTTGGTAGTCTATGAGTTTTTTTAACTTAGTTCGAGGATAAAGTTTATTATCTTGACATGTTTTTCTTCAAACTGCTTCCATCAATCACCTCAGAAACTAATATAGAATAGGTCAAGGGAATTGGGCTCCGGCTTCGTCCGAAGCGTGCTACTAAATAAGTCTTGTCTATGAAGCAAGTTCAATCAACACATAAATATACAAGTATAGTTGACTTACCGTACCATTAGCCTAAAACTAGTAATTAGTTTTATCACTTGACATGTTTGTGCCTGCTAAACTGATGTGTGTGTTGTGGATGTGATTACAAAAGGGAGGGAAAAAATTCACATGGTAGAGTTACAAAAACGGATGCTCTATTGGACAATTAAGGAAAATGTCAAATTTTTAGGTCTGAATAACATTAGTCGATGTCAAAATGATAGCAAGAGGTTTTCTTTCCGATAAAAGGAAAAATCAGTTAGAAATAATAGATGGCCAGAGTGAACCTTATATTTTTCGTACAAGTTTTTCTATCTATTTACCCAAAAAAAAAAAGTGATGCTATAGAAAAAAAAAATTATTTAAAAAGACGGTATAGTACACAAGATTCTTGACATTCTAAAATTTATAGAGAGTAAGATATAAGTGTTAAGATTGTATTTATATTTACGTTTATTTATCATTAAGGATATTTTAATCTTTCTCTTCTAATAGGGTTTTATATATATTATCTATTGTAACTAGTTATTGTTATGATAGAATATTAAATTTATTCTTACAACAAATTAATGAATTCTTCCATTTTCTCTTTTTCTTCTCTTTTCTCTTCTTTGATTGATTAATATTTTCAATCAACAATGCGAACTCTTAATGCTTAAGTCACAATGAAACAATCTAACTCAACATTTGGTTAAACAAAGCTCATCTCGACCACAAACAAAGCCAAAGAATAATGATATTGGAACGTAAATTGTTTACTTGGAATTCACATGTTGGTTATTCAATTTGATTTGTAATGTACAATTCGAATTAGAGTTTGTACAAGCTAATGCTTTTGTTTGGCTTCAAAACCAAATTATTTCTACTCTATTTATTTAAGGATTTATCGTAGTAGTAGTAGTAGTTACATAGCGTGAAGAATTATAAATATCAAGAGTCGTGGATTAATCGAATATTCTAAGAAGTGCAAATACCCGGCCGAAAAAATGAAATTGAAAAAATTATCAAAAACATTATAGAGTGAACAACAATGTCCAGGAATTTCTGTGGCATCTTGTCGAACAATAATTCCCCCATGTAAGATATAGAAACGGACAAAGAATTCATGAATAGCTTTGCAAATTAAGTATCAGAATGACAAGTACAAGAAGAAGAATGTCAAAATGAAATAAAAAATGAGTTGATGTAAAGATAGTGAGGGTTGGTGACAACAACTCTACAACCTCTCACGCCTATACATAATAAAATATAATTAGTTCTTTTTCCTTTTTTATTTTTTGAAAAAAAAATTAAAATTTTCATTTTACTTTCATTTAATTTTTATTTTCTATACCTATTTGACTTCTAAATGTATTTAGATTCTTTTATTAACCATATTTAACTTCTAAATTCTTTATTACTTTCATTTAATTTTTATTTTCTATACTAATTTGACTTTTAAGTTCTTTAACACAATTTTATTAATAGTATTTGATTTTTAAATTATTTTAAACTTATTTATTAGTAAAAAATAAAATTTAATTTATATTGTATTATTATATACATCTAATTGTCGGATTAGATTTTTCGGTAAAAAAAAATGATTGACGAGGATTGAGGATGATTGAGGAAGTTTCATTAGTGAGAGAGAGACAGAGAGGGGTGGGCCATGGTGACACTGACCAATGATTGAGGAGGATTGAGGATGGAGTATACATAAATTAGTTGTTTGGCCACTAGTTTTAGGTTGGCTATACTAAGAACAGGAATTATTTGGAAATGAGTTTAGTTTGACTATAACTTGGATAAAGGTAATATTGATATTTAAAAAACAAAATAGATTGCCTACGTCAGCAATTTTTTGACGTTTTTCTTAACGACACACTAACGGTTGAAGGAATTTGTTACAGACAATCAAATCATAAGGGAGTGTAATGTTATTTGCCAAATAAGAAGGGGTCTGGTTATTATTTCACTAAATCTCATGGAAGGTGGTTATTACAACCTCGCACACCTATACAAACTTAATTCTCTTTCCTTTTTATTTTTTTTCTTGAATTCGGAAAATCACTCTGGTCATGTCATTTTAAATACACCCAATGATCTATAGTTTACACATATAAAAAAAATTAAAATTTTCTTACGAGTCAAAAATGGCAACCATGCCTTTTCAGATATACTCGATCAATAATTTGCAGTGTACACGTATTAAAGAAATTAAAGTTTTTTATCTAACCTATCTTGACAATTTTGTACAATAAATTACCAAGGCAACATGATAATAAATTTTTTTAAGAGAATGGAGTTATATACTTTTGGTTGAAAATCTTGACGAAGATATGGTGCATTATCAAGAAAATTGATGTCATTTATTGCTATTTTAAAAAAAAAAAAAATCCAGTTCAGCCGAAAATTAAAAAACAAATGTAAATGACAAACTTTAGACATTGCAGGTGTTTAATTTTTCAAATGAAATTTCAATTTTCTTGATGATTTTTTTTTGGTTGCATGATTGAGTTTGATTGCTAATCGTCAATAAAAAAAAAATAACAAGTGATACTAATTGCACTAAAAAAACAAAAAAAAATTCAAAGCCAAGCTAATTACCAAAAAAAAAAAAAAACAATGACCAATAAAAAAAACAAGTGAAACCAATTGCACAAAAAAAAAAATATTCAAAATCAATCTATAAAAAAAAATTTACAGGTTGTAGAAATTCAAACCAAACTAATCACCAATAAAAAAATAACAAAGTCAAATATTTGTATAATTTTATAAAATGGAAAAATTCACCCTCAAGCCAGTAACCAAAACTACCAAAACACAGCCATGACCTCGCCCTCTTCCGCCCTAATGACTGCTAGCCACCTGCCGATCTTGCACATCAATTAGTTGTTGAAATGCCTCAACACCACCACCCCGCGCCCTCTTCCCCCCTAACGACTATTATGTAATTGTTGTTTGTGGAATAGGTATTCGATTCAAATATATTTATTATCCACCCTAACATGCTCCATATATTATTTTTGTAGCAGCTTTTTAATTTGTATGCCTCTTAATTTTGATTTTTTTTTATATATAATATATTTAGGTATGAACAATTACTAATAAACTTATATTTAAACAAGTAAACCCCGCATGATTTAACAACTACTTTATCTATATAAAAAAAATAGCTACCCCGTAATAATAATGAGATAGTGTTACTTTTACAATGAGTATTTATTCCGAATCCTTCGACGCAAACAGAGAGAGAGAGAGAGAGTAGCAACGGTTGAACTTATGGTGTGCGTGTGCCGTGCATGGGGATGCACATGGCCAAAGTAGGCTTGCTACTCATATGCACGAGCACAAAGCCAGTCTGTCATGTGACTCCACGGCTCTGACAACAATCCATAAAAAATATGAGCTAGACCCTTTCGGCTTTTGTGATCAGGTTTATAGGAGAATCTGCTTGAATTAGTCTGATTTAGCAATTTGATTCCTGGGTAAGATTGGGGTAATATCAAACAGTTGATTTCGATGTTTTTTTTCCCTTTTTCTGGAAGGTACAATGAAGTCGCACAGGATTAAAAGACAAAATCAAAAAACAAAGTCTCAAAACATAAGTTTGTAAGAGATGCCCAAGGTAAGAGCATCTCCCACAGATTTATTGACAAAAGAATACAATGGTAGACAAATCATCAAAGCATGATACCAATTAGTCATGGAGACAGTCCCCTGGGAGGTTCCAGCTATGCAATAAACCAAGGTTCAAAGGGCTTCCCTTGAATTTATAAGAGAAGCCAATCCTTGTAGTGGGATCCTTAAATTGGTTCCTAAAGATCCTGGTGTTTTTTCCCATCAACAGATAGTAAACAGTAACAGCCAGAGTGATCCTAAGAGTACAAGCTTTCATACTCTTTCCTTTCCATCCGATAGCTGCCCAATCAACAAAATTGAACTAGGACCTATTCTACCATTGGACTCCACTGATTTGCAAGATAGCAGTCCAAAATTCTGCTAGAGAACTCACACTCAAAGAACAAGTGTTCATGTGATTCATTAGCAAGCCTGCATAGGATGCATTGGACACCAGACTGGTTGGAATAGGCAAATCCTATCCTTCGTATTCAACCTTCCTTTAATAGCTAGCCAAAGGATAAAATACATTCTGAGGATAACCTGAGCATACCAGATCAGATTGTACCAAGGAATTGTTGGTGACTAATCGCTGATTATGTCCCATGCTGAGCCAGTAGAGACCTTGTCATCTGAGGTGAGACTCCAAGTGAACACATCATTTGTATTCTGGTTAGGCAGATAGCTGGACCAAGCTTGAGCAATATCAAATCCTTCATTACAGATACTTCTTGGCCAACTCCATTGATTATTAGAGATAAGCTTAGCAACCAGTTTTAGGGATTCTAGCCCAGATCCTTGGCCAGCCTCTAAGAAATAAAGGGCCAAGAGGGTGTCAATTATCATATCAGAAACTGGTGTGTTGCCCATTCCCAATTTTATGAGCCATAAATGGTCTTATAACATCTCTTAACTTTAACAGGTTCCTCCAATTCCAAGAGCAAGTTTGATCAGCCTTGATCCCATAAACTCTTTTGCTTTAAGAAGTATAAATGCAACCATTTGCTCCAAAGACTCTCCTTATAATTAAGCAGTTAATTTCAATGTTGTACCAAAAGTTATTACAAAATAAGATTAATATTACAACTTAATAAGATAGAGTTGTTTGGGGTCGATCATATTTTTTCGAAACTACTTGAGTCTTTTGAATCGTAATATGATCTCAAATTAATTTTAATTAACCCCTATTTAATTATAATTTTTGTTACAACACTTATCTTGGTATCGTATTCGTTATGCCGAAGATTCATGTAAAATCCAGGTTCATTCAATTACTAGTGATTTGGGATCCAATTTGGAGGAAGGGGTCCAATTTTTCTAGAGAAAGAGGGGGGTGATGCAGCGGAACAAAAAGATACAAAGAACACTGTGATTTTAAGTGTATAGAACAAATATTCTGAATGAGAAAGTAACAAGAGAATATCTCTGCAAAAATGTGTATTATTCAATCAATTACGTAAAATTGTACATATGACATTGACAATTTATAGGAAAAACTAAAATCTAAGTTCTCCAATATAGAAACAAATCTCTAACTTTAAGAAAGTTACCAAAAACAATAAAACACATGTCTAATGAATTAAAAAAATAGACATAGTTTAAGCAACTAAATATTCTAGAAAATTCTTAATTAAAGTCTCACCCAAACAAAATAATAAAAATAAAAATAACAAAAATAAAATAGAATAATTGTTAATTTTCGTTCTACATTAGGGGGGTACCACAAGAAAAAAAGTTTAAAAGTGCATTTGCGGATACAAATACTTTTTATTCGTCCGCCACAATAAGTGAGGCCTCAAAATGTATTAGCGACCGATTAACATGAATAATAAATAAGTTGGATTAGTGTTAAATATACAAACGTACTATTCTTTTAATAGATTTCTTTTTAGATATCCATATAGTCTTTGAATTATATTGATTGTCATATTTGAATTTGTTTAGTTAATTCTAAATTACTTTCAAAAAGTCACCACACATATTATATTATATTGTCCATTCATTATCATTTCTCACATTAAACCTCTAATTATGGTTATTGATTCCACATTGCCACTTAATTGTCGTCGTTATCACATTCCACTTATAACTATGATTGTTAGTTTTACATTGCTCCAATTGTGAACATTGAAAATGCATATGATTTGGGCGTTGGCCCTCTCTCGTATTTGTCACATTGCACCTTAACTATGATTATTGGCTTTGATGTAATTTTTCCTTTGTATTTTACAACTTCCTGACTATTTGCAGCCAAACATTGAAGGCAAAGGTCATATCTTCTTCTCGTATAATGATAAGAGCTTCTCCCTTAGCATCTCAATCTGGATATTTTGAGTCCCCTGCACCTGTTAGATCCAAAGCCCACAATGAATAAGAAAGGCATTTGAGCACATTTTATAGTAGTTAATAATATCATATAGTTCCATGAAAACTTGGTTTTATGAATTTTTTTGATTAACAGTTAGGAGTGTTCGGATTAACTTTCGTGCACCTCGACTAATCCCCTTTCCATTTCAATCAAAGGCAGATCAACCACACTAAGATTAGGGTATTCATGAGAGATAAATCCTTCATGGTCTACCCCTAGGGGTTATCAAGATTCAAATTTAGGACGTCTGAATTTATAGCTCACCTCTATTACTACTTGAACTACTTTGGGGTTTGAAAGTTTAAATATTCCAAGTACGAATTAAGCATTTTAACAAAACCCCACAGCTCTAAGCGATTTTTTCCTTTCACTTTGGCTCATTGAGGAGGTCCTTCAATATGCATTAAGGATCACCATGTTGGTAAAAGTACAATTAATTAGTGACCTAATTCAATACAATCACGGGATTAATTGTGAACTAATTTAATATCAACATTGAATTATATTTCTAAGTAGATCCAAATCGTATTTTCCAAAACTAAATGTTCCCAATAGATATACAAGTTAGCTAGGTGGCTAAGGCCCCCACTCGACAAAGTGGAGGCCTTGAGCTCGAATCTTCCCTTAGGTTCACCTCCCCAAATATGTCCTACTAGTTGTCTTGTGCATTGGGACAGGAAGGGTAAATATGCCCGAAAAGATTAATCAGGTTTTCTAAGAGATCGAGATTTCTCTTAATAATTACTAGCCAAAAAAGAATGGAATGAGGGGAGAGGTTGGTGGAACTAAAGCTGGGTGCGGTTATGCAAATCGTGTAAAATGGGGCTCAGTGACCATGTAACCCTCTTTCATATGAGTCAGGCAAGAAACAGGATATCATCATCCTGCCAATGTTTGTGTTAGTTTTAGGGAGGAACATAAATTACAAGAATAAAAAAATAGGTTGTCTTTGAAATATGCACTCGGATTCCTTAAGTTCTCATTGTGTTAAATCAAAAGTTTTTAATATTCACATAAGTGGTAGTAATCGGTTTATAATTTTATCCTATCGATAAGGTGTGGACTCGTTATCCTAATATCAATTGTAAGGCTAGCTTGTGATTTTATGTTACCTATTACATCAGTTTAGTTAGTAGTGTGTTAGTCCAATCTACATACCCTTAATACCCTAACCAAACATTCCTACGAGTTAACATAGCTAAGTGTAGACAAACAATTATCACCCTACCTGAAGATGCAGATTATAGAATACCCTCTTTCCAAATGATTCAAAAGTAGAAGCATTTAGCAGAAGAAGACCATCCTCCTCCAAACTCATTAGAGCCTCAGAGAGTAGTAAACCCTTATTGATCTCAAGTGTAGATATCTGAATCACAACTTCTCTATCACCTACCAGACTTGCTGAAACAGTTGACAGAGAGTTTTGGATGGCTACTTTTCTTTGCTTCCCAGAATGAACTAACTCTTCTTGTCTGGAAATCCTTGACACTAGTTCTTCTTTCTTTTGAACAAGCTTCTCCACTTCCTTTTGTAGCTCTGGTACGTATTTTAGTACACGCGAGACTGTGACCGGGATGCTTAATTTCTTCTGTAAGAAGATAACATTTCAATCATAAAAACCAGGAAAAAAAATCAGCAGCACTACTATAACCGAAAAAAAGTAGACTCAATAAAGATCAAATCAACATCAGATGAGATCATAGGGGAAGAATACAACACCAGAATGAAATAATTTTTTAAAATCAAATTACAACTTTTTATAAGATGTAAGTTACAATTGTGAAAAACATGATCAAGTTCAAAATGTTATGATCGATTATCACTATTACAACTGTTAAAATTTAAGTTGCAATGGACAAAAGAGAAGTTATAACGTAGATCACATAGAACGGGAGCATGTGCGAGAGCTAGAGCATAAAAATGACAAAATTCAAAAAAATATCAGAGTGAGAGTATTTTGAGAGCGTCATATTAAAAAATATATTTAAATTTTGTTATGAAACACAAAAAGCAAAGAAGGAATTTGCCTTTGGACAAAACAAAAAATGCTGGGAAGGCATTTTTATGCCNGATTAACTTTCGTGCACCTCGACTAATCCCCTTTCCATTTCAATCAAAGGCAGATCAACCACACTAAGATTAGGGTATTCATGAGAGATAAATCCTTCATGGTCTACCCCTAGGGGTTATCAAGATTCAAATTTAGGACGTCTGAATTTATAGCTCACCTCTATTACTACTTGAACTACTTTGGGGTTTGAAAGTTTAAATATTCCAAGTACGAATTAAGCATTTTAACAAAACCCCACAGCTCTAAGCGATTTTTTCCTTTCACTTTGGCTCATTGAGGAGGTCCTTCAATATGCATTAAGGATCACCATGTTGGTAAAAGTACAATTAATTAGTGACCTAATTCAATACAATCACGGGATTAATTGTGAACTAATTTAATATCAACATTGAATTATATTTCTAAGTAGATCCAAATCGTATTTTCCAAAACTAAATGTTCCCAATAGATATACAAGTTAGCTAGGTGGCTAAGGCCCCCACTCGACAAAGTGGAGGCCTTGAGCTCGAATCTTCCCTTAGGTTCACCTCCCCAAATATGTCCTACTAGTTGTCTTGTGCATTGGGACAGGAAGGGTAAATATGCCCGAAAAGATTAATCAGGTTTTCTAAGAGATCGAGATTTCTCTTAATAATTACTAGCCAAAAAAGAATGGAATGAGGGGAGAGGTTGGTGGAACTAAAGCTGGGTGCGGTTATGCAAATCGTGTAAAATGGGGCTCAGTGACCATGTAACCCTCTTTCATATGAGTCAGGCAAGAAACAGGATATCATCATCCTGCCAATGTTTGTGTTAGTTTTAGGGAGGAACATAAATTACAAGAATAAAAAAATAGGTTGTCTTTGAAATATGCACTCGGATTCCTTAAGTTCTCATTGTGTTAAATCAAAAGTTTTTAATATTCACATAAGTGGTAGTAATCGGTTTATAATTTTATCCTATCGATAAGGTGTGGACTCGTTATCCTAATATCAATTGTAAGGCTAGCTTGTGATTTTATGTTACCTATTACATCAGTTTAGTTAGTAGTGTGTTAGTCCAATCTACATACCCTTAATACCCTAACCAAACATTCCTACGAGTTAACATAGCTAAGTGTAGACAAACAATTATCACCCTACCTGAAGATGCAGATTATAGAATACCCTCTTTCCAAATGATTCAAAAGTAGAAGCATTTAGCAGAAGAAGACCATCCTCCTCCAAACTCATTAGAGCCTCAGAGAGTAGTAAACCCTTATTGATCTCAAGTGTAGATATCTGAATCACAACTTCTCTATCACCTACCAGACTTGCTGAAACAGTTGACAGAGAGTTTTGGATGGCTACTTTTCTTTGCTTCCCAGAATGAACTAACTCTTCTTGTCTGGAAATCCTTGACACTAGTTCTTCTTTCTTTTGAACGAGCTTCTCCACTTCCTTTTGTAGCTCTGGTACGTATTTTAGCACACGCGAGACTGTGACCGGGATGCTTAATTTCTTCTGTAACAAGGTAACATTTCAATCATAAAAACCAGGAAAAAAAATCAGCAGCACTACTATAACCGAAAAAAAGTAGACTCAATAAAGATCAAATCAACATCAGATGAGATCATAGGGGAAGAATACAACACCAGAATGAAATAATTTTTTATAATCCAGTTACAACTTTTTATAAGATGTAAGTTACAATTATGAAAAACATGATCAAGTTCAAAATGTTATGATCGATTATCACTATTACAACTGTTAAAAGTTAAGTTGCAATGGACAAAAGAGAAGTTATAACATAGATCACANTAGAAGCATTTAGCAGAAGAAGACCATCCTCCTCCAAACTCATTAGAGCCTCAGAGAGTAGTAAACCCTTATTGATCTCAAGTGTAGATATCTGAATCACAACTTCTCTATCACCTACAAGACTTGCTGAAACAGTTGACAGAGAGTTTTGGATGGCTACTTTTCTTTGCTTCCCAGAATGAACTAACTCTTCTTGTCTGGAAATCCTTAACACTAGTTCTTCTTTCTTTTGAACAAGCTTCTCCACTTCCTTTTGTAGCTCTGGTACGTATTTTAGTACACGCGAGACTGTGACCGGGATGCTTAATTTCTTCTGTAAGAAGGTAACATTTCAATCATAAAAACCAGGAAAAAAAATCAGCAGCACTACTATAACCGAAAAAAAGTAGACTCAATAAAGATCAAATCAACATCAGATGAGATCATAGGGGAAGAATACAGCACCAGAATGAAATAATTTTTTAAAATCAAATTACAACTTTTTATAAGATGTAAGTTACAATTGTGAAAAACATGATCAAGTTCAAAATGTTATGATCGATTATCACTATTACAACTGTTAAAATTTAAGTTGCAATGGACAAAAGAGAAGTTATAACGTAGATCACATAGAACGGGAGCATGTGCGAGAGCTAGAGCATAAAAATGACAAAATTCAAAAAAATATCAGAGTGAGAGTATTTTGAGAGCGTCATATTAAAAAATATATTTAAATTTTGTTATGAAACACAAAAAGCAAAGAAGGAATTTGCCTTTGGACAAAACAAAAAATGCTGGGAAGGCATTTTTATGCCTTTGGAATACAATCCCACGTCAATAAGAAGTGAGGAGATGGCAGCTGAACTAGCCTAAAAAAGCAACGATTGAAGAGGTTTGTTCATTACCCTTCACAGCAAGCGTGCAAGTGAAGAAGATATTATAAAAATCTTTGGAGGTTGTCGTGTCAATCACCTTTCACACCGAGAGTCATCGACTCCAAGGGACGTGAATCAACTTTTAAGGACAAAGTTTCGACTTGATTCTATAATTGGTGAGATTTTTTTATTCCTTCAATTTCATAAATTGATATTTATCGAGCAAATCATGTTTTGGGTATAGATTTTTTGGGTATAGATTAAAGAAATTATTCTTGTGCAAGGATTGTTTTTTCATTTCTTAAATAAAATTTCAAAACAGATTTCACTTTGTCCTTTAGATACAAAAATCAATCTCATTTTTTTGGTCAATGAGAAAATGGGTCATTACAAAAGGATCAAACCTCTTGGATTTAAGGAATGACAAGAATTTATCAAAAAAAAAGGAATGACAAGGAAAGAAAAAGTATTGAAATAGATGATACTCGGATCATACTATTTCCATATGTCCCAGGACTACAAGGGAAATGAAGTTCATACCGTTTGATCGGCCGCTGGAAGCAGTGAACGAAGAGAATAATACAAGCTGTTGATTTTCTTTCGCCGATCACGCTCACTAGCATTATGATTAAGCTTCTTAACCATCGTCGGATCACCCCAAGTTGCACCAGAAAGTATGGATTCAGGAAGTCCAGCTTGTGGCTGAGATAAAGAAGAAGGAAAAAATGAGTCTGAAGTTTCTGTTTCTCTATAGATATTATTCAGTTCATGGCCTATATGTTCCTCTAAGGGCCACATAAAAGTTGAAAACAAAGGAGGGGATAATGCTAGCATTGTTGTTAGTTTGTTTGAATTTGGAGCTTAGTTTGATGAGAAAGTCAATGATAATGGAAGGTATTTATACAGACTGCTGTCATTTATCACATATGCAAGTAATATAAAAGGTTAAAATCTATAAAAAAAAAATTGTCATCCTATAAATTTTTTTTTGTTCAAAGTCATCCTATAAATTGAAAATTACTTCCAGTGAGATAAGTGAGAAAATGACATTTTATTTTTAATACGAAGATTTATTCGAACACAACCTATCAATTCACAGAAGCGTTTGCATTTCAAACAAATCTCATCCCAGGTGCAACAAGGGCCAAACAATAATGATATTGGTTAGGAGTATAATATTTAGAATTGGTTTTGAACAAGCTAATGGTTGGCAGAACTAAATATTTTTTCGGTTTATTGAAGGATTTATCGTAGTATTTACCTAGTGCAAAGGAAATATAATTATTAAGGAGGATTACTCGAATATTCTACAGCGTTTATATACCACTTACTTAACCAAAAACAATTAACACAATTATAAAACATTATTGAGTGAATAATAATGTCTAGGGTTTCCTGGGGCATCCGTAGAAGAAGAATTCCCCCAGTAAGATATGCAAGAGCACAAAAGGGTTCATGCTTAGGGTTACCAAAAAAAAATAGCAATGGTATCATAAAGAAAAGTACGAACACAATTCTAAGAAGAAGAATATCAAAATGAAATAAAGAAGAAGCTGATCTAACCATAGTGAAGGTTGGTGGCAGTAACTCTAGAACTTTGCACAGCATCGTTCCAATCATTCACAACAATAATTCCAGATACACACAATGATTTACAAGTCACACACATTCAACGAATTAGGGCTTTCTTGTGGAAGTAAAAAAGGAGACATCGAGCTAATATCCATTTTTTATGCCCATTTGCGTGCTTGGTTCCTTCAAACCATTTGTGTGATTGACCCTTAAATGTGACATCACTCGTTATCACAACACAAAAATGATATAAAATTAAGCACACAAAAAAAAACGATATAAAATTTGAAGGTTTAGGGGTGTTGTCTTTAAACCACCCATTTTGTAAACGCCTTAACTAAGGGTGGATACTGACTCTAACAGAGTCAGAACCATGAATTGTGACTTTTGATTTCCGACTTTCAACTTCGACTTCGACTCTAGTCAGAATATTTTTTGCCTCCGAAAGGAAAGATTGAAGAGGTTTATTCATTACTATGCACGCAAGGGCTAACCCTAGAATGAACTCGACGCGTCATGATTAATAGATAAATTAGATATAGATGAAATCAATCAAAAAAAAAAAAAATGAATTGGACACAAAAAATGAATTGGACATGATTTAAGTATTTTTTTGAAATGATCCCACTAAAATCTGACATGAATATGCCAAACCCGCTACGATTGACAAATCTAAAATGACTTGCGAAAAAATAATGCAAATTGTGATATAAAAACGGCCCTCTAAGTTGTTGTATGTGTTTAATTTCTTTGAGTAGTTACAAGCTGAAGTATGAACTCCCTGTGATTGTAAAGTTTTTTTTTTTAATGGATTTTTCAGAACAACTGAGGGCAGCCCCCTTCCATTCTCCTCCAAATTCATCGCTACACGCAGGCACAGAGAAAGAGAGAGAGTTGCAAGGGTTGAACTTATAAAGTGCGTGTGCCTTGCATGAGGTTTGCATAAGCCCAACGTAGGCTTGCTACTCATCTGCACAGGCACCAATCCCCCATATCACGTGGAAGCACACACCATGTCACGTGGAAGCACACTTTATCCTTATTGGATAAATTTCACTCACATCCCTTAAATTTAAGTCATATTTTACTACCACTCTGTGATGTTTTTTTAAAATATCACTGTACACTCTTATAATTTTATATAGACGCTTCACACACTAACCTTACCATCTATGTTGTTCGTGAGTTAAAAAACTTGTGATGTGAGGACTTATTCTTTTATAACTAAGTCAGTGAGAAAGTGCACAACGATGGTCGCGGTCTCAAAATGGAGGTTTTTCGCTTTTAAGATTGAGCGGAAAGTATTTTAGGGCTGCTATGTTCGCATCCCCCGACTCATAATCAAAAATTGATTGTTAGTTTTATAGAATTGAATGATAACATAGTATTGATTGGATGAAATTGAAAGTTAATTTGAGATTAAATAAGAAATGATATTAATTTAATAAAATTAATTGTTAAATTGATGAAAGTAAATATAAATACTATCAAATGAAAGGTTAATTTGGGGTTAGCTTAATAAAATTAAATTTTAAATAATTTGATAAAATTGAATATCGATTTGATGAGATTGAATGTTAATTTGATGAAATAAAATGATAATTTTATAAAATTTAAGATCAATTTTATGTTAATTTGATATTAGTTTGATAAAATTGAATGTTAAATTTCTACCAAATTAAATAAAGTTTAATATGGATTTAATAAAATTAAATATTAATTTGGTGTTAATTTTATGAAATTGAATATTAATTTGGTAATAGTTTAATAAAATGTAATGTCTGTTGGATGAATTAAATGCTAATTTGATGAATGTGAATATTAATTAGACAAAATTTAATGTCAATTTGATAACATTGATGGTTTATTTAACGCTAATTTAATGAAATTGAATATTAATTTGTTGTTAATGAGACAAAACTAAATGTTGATTTAATGAAATTGTACATTAATTTTTTATTAATTTGGTGCAATTATGTTAATAATGGTAATATGTGCAGTGGACATTTAAACTCCTCTGGTAAAAAACAAAATTGTGAACATGGCTAGGTTATGGCATAATATGGGATAAAAATAAAAATATAATGGTAAAATTGAATAACACCCTTGTAAAATGGGAGTTCTCGTAATGGAAATTATGTAAAATCACATTCTTCGTTAACTCTATTAACCGACAAAAATTGACAAGAATGTGCTTGATATTTTAGAAATTAGAAGGAATGTTAGTAAAATATGAGTAATCTAGAGAGTGTAAGTGAAATTTATCCCTCTATACATTGAGATTCTTTAATATATTTTTCTCTTCAATTCTGTTCTCGACGAATCATCCACTAATGAGTGAGAGATGTACATATATAAAATTGTACTGGAATAGATCTTCCACCCCACGTCTCCAAACATCTTGACAATATGAACTCTAAAAATGCTTCTAGAACCTTTCGGCTTCTGTGATCAGGTTTATAGGAGAATCTGCTTAAATTAATATAATTTTGCAACTTGATTCAGGTGTAAGATTCCAATATCAAAGAGTTGCTTTGAATGTCATACCAAAAATACTACAAAAATAAGAGTAATGTTATGACTTATTGTGCTGAGGTCAGGTTGGGTTCCATAAGTAGTGGTAGCTGTCCTATAAAGGCTCGCTTTCGTTACGGCTCTGGTGGTTCTTTTACCTAAGTCACTGCTAATGAGTCATCGATTCATTCTTTAACAAGTATGTGGTCAGAGTCCGGGGCTCCTCCCATTGCTTGGGAGCTTACAATTTCTTGTTCTATTTCACTCCCCGATAAGAGTTCTTTTCACTATTTCCTCACGGTATTACTCGTTATCAGTCATAATTAGATAAGGTTGTTAAGATTAATTATAATGTTTTAAAATCGATCACAATTTTTTTAAATTGTAATGAGACCAAAATGTGTCGTATTTGTGCTTAACTTTTTTTTTTATCGTACTTTGACAACAACTTAATTGTGTCTAGCCCTAATTTAGTTGTAAATTTTGTTATAACACTTAACTTGGTAAGGTACTCGTTACGCCGAATAGTCATATATTCATTCCGGAAGAACCAAACCCTTTAGTAACAAAGATTAAAATTTCATTTTAGTTTATTGTTTTAGCCAATTAAGAAATAAAAATATTTCGACATATTGTAAAAATATTTTGATTTATTTCAAAAATATAATGAAAAAAAGAAAGAATATTTTTATAATATATTGGTTGAAATATACTAAAATATCTTGAAATACCTTAAAATTTTCTGAAATAATTGTGCAAATTCATTAAAATATTCTAAAACACTTCAAAATATTATGAAATACCTCGAAGTGTTAAAAATTTTAATTTCATCGCCAATTTGTTTTGACCTCCTTAAAAATAAAAATATTTTAAACGTTGCACCTGTTTCTAAACAAAATTTTAATCCTCGGAAGCAAGAATGTCATTCCTAGCTCTACCAACCTTTTAAATCATTGATGGCCATACAAGACAAATTCAAGGATGAATTGACATAGCAATTGTAACCCGGCTTCTTTTTGGAAGAGATTTTCTTTTCCTTGAGTGGTGGTTGCGAGCTGTTTTTGTTTGGCAAAAGTAATGCCTTTGTTGTCTTTTTTGACAATGATATATATATATATATGTCAAAATTTGACACGATACGATTAATCGATACGAATTAAATGAGTTTGGGTGATAAACGGATTGACATGCTAAACACGTTTAATAAACGGGTCGTGTTCGGGTGAGACCTATCAAACCGTTTATCACACGTATAAAATTAATATAATAATAAATTAATAATTATTTAAAAAAATTAGCAAGAAAAAAAATAAAGAAATCAATAAGAAAAAAGAAATAAAGTAGTAATTCAAAGACAAAATAGAGCAAATGAGGAGCACATCAAAGATAAAGGCAAATCAATACCTTTTGTTTTTGTCCCACGTTGAAAAATAAGGGGAGATGGAGAGGGTTGAGTTGCCTATAAAAAACAATGACCTCTTGTTTTTTTATTTTTTAAGCTTTCAAGTCTTATTTTTATGAGATTTGACTAAAAATTCCTCTTTTTTGAGGTAAGTGCAATTGACAATAAAAAAAATGAAGTATTAAAATTTGTTAATATAATTTTTTTAAAATTAAACGGGTTAAATGAGTTGTGTCGTGTTATCTGTTTATTAAATGAGCGTGTTCGTATTGAGATTTTTTACCCGTTTATTAAACATGTCGTGTACGGGTTTATACATTTTCCACCCGTCACCCGTTTAACCCAATACGTAATCGTTTAACCCGACACGTTTGACACTCTTATAGATAAAGTTAGTTATCTTCTTTAACATAAAAATAATACTATAAAACTCAAAAAAAATCCAAAAAATTATAACTCAAATGTATATCATTCTTTGAATAAATGTGTCCCATCAATTTTTTCAGCATAACTCATTCATCCAACACTCATTCAAGGGATAATATGCATTTAAATTTAAACTTTTGAGTTTCATTTGAATTATATAATATTTTCCTTAACACAAATACCCTATTAGGTTTTTGATATGACATGGAAAATAGTCGCTCAAAAACATCAAACAATAATTTTTCTAGTCCTATGATGGGTAAAATAAAGAGTAATATTATACAATTTAAATGAAACCCAAAAAATTAAAACTTAAATGTATATCATCTCTTGGATGAGTATGTTCTATTAATTTTTTATGTGGAATCCACTTATTCAACACTCGTGTATTTGAGTTACACTTTTTAGATTTTATTTAAGTTGAATAGCATCTTCCTTAAATAAATGTTCATCAAAGAATTCAGAATAGGTACAAGGAAAACCCACTATATCAAGCAAATGTCCCTGCAATTGGATGATGCTAGGTGTGACCGTAGGTTAGGCCAAGCCGAGTTACGATAGTGTCAACCATTAAAAAAAGGAAAATTACATCAACCTCCCCTAAGATTTGATCAAATAACAACTAAACTCCCTTTTGTATGAAAGTTAACACTGACCTCGGCCTTCTGCTATGATTGTTTTTAACCGATTCCTCCAACTGTTAATTTGTCATTATAGAGACGTCTATAATGTAATGAAGTAGGCAACCCAAATTTTAAAATGTCAACAATACATTTGTTAGAGTTCTTATGTTCCTAGTTTGTCTTTTATCTCTTCCTTTTTTACTTAAACCCTAATATCAATTTCGTGGCAGCGGTGGTGGCGGTGGTGGTGGTGGTGGTGGTGGTGGTACTCTGAAACCTGTGTTGAAGCATTCTCATAGAGAAGTCAGAGACGGTGAATTGTCGTTTTTGGGATTGGTTTGATATGCAATTTATTGTAGGATTAATTACAAATTGTATCCCAAAAGATTATTCGAATCTCAATTTACATCCTTAAAGATAAGAATTTTTAATTTGCACCCTCAAAGATATAAATTTGTATCAATGTGAATCCCCAAAAATAAAAAAAAATATCAATTTTCACTCTCAAAGATAGAAATTTGTATCAATGTGCATCCTTAATCTAAAATGTCCTCCCAATTGGGCATTTAAATAATTATATTTAAGTGATATATTGCATTGCATATAAAAAAAATATTATATAAATACTTATATTCTATTGGACATTCAAATGGTAAACTTGATTTTAAACTTTAGAGTATATCGGACCCACAAAATAAAGGATAATATGAAATTATAATTTTTTATTAGGATAAAATCATATTTTTTAACGGTTATATTAACAGATATTAACGAAAAAGGGTTACGTGTTACACGTACACAAACGTCGTGAGATGTAGGAGTAATATTCTAAATGTGAAGGAGTTCAAATGAGTAAGTGACAAGCATGAGGAGATCTATGTATAATTTATTAATTTAATTTTAGGCAACAAACTAATAGCAATTGATTTTAGGTGCATATTGATACAAATTTTTATCTTTGAGGGTGCAAATTAAAATTTTTGATCTTTGAGAGTGCAAATTGAGATTCGAACGATCTTTTGGGGTGCAGTTTACAATTAATCCTTTATTGTATGTTTATGTGATTAAATATTAAAATTGAATATGTTATTACGTAGTTAATTTTGTCTCTAAATTAAAGTTTGAATTTTGGGTACAAAATTAACTATATTAATGAAATTGATTTAAATTTAGTTTAATTAATTGAATTGATTAGCAGAATCATTTATTACGTCGATTTAAGGACAAAATTAACTTAACTAAAAAAATTAATTAGATTGATTTGTTCTCGAAGATAAATTTTACTTAATTTTAAATTGATTAGATTTGGTCTGACTTTTGGGATAAAATTTATTTCATTAAAATAATAAAATAGGTTATGTTTTTCCTTTTGAAAATCAATTTCACTAATTCAATAAATTAGATTTTTTGTGTTTTATTGTGGCATGGCATGGTATTTTATTGTTGGACATAAAGAACTAACTAAAATTAGCTCATTATGCTTTTCATTGTAATAATTCTGTTGCATGGAGAGGGGAATATCCATAATTTTTGGATCCTCTTCTCCGGAAGGATATTTTCATTTAGTATTTAATAAAGTTTGCCGTTTCATATCAAAAAAAAAAAGTAGGGAAACTTTTGGATTAAGGGCATTATAGTCACTGTCTTATTTCTATTAGACAAAAGAAACGAACGTGACTAAGAGGGGAAGGTCAGTGTTATTTTTTATAAAACAGAAAAAAATCTAGTTGTTATTTGACTAAATAGAGGTTCAAGATTCTATTCACGGTTCTACCCGAGCTAAGTCTTTCTGCTTAGACTTTAAAGGCATTGGAGGCCCTTAACCGTTTCTATTTTGCCTATCGTCTTCACTCCTATCTCCCCATTACCTTTTGCTTATAACTCTCATTTGTCTAGTTTTTCGGTACTGAACTTGTGGAACTCTTGAATCTTTAATTCCATGAAAAATGACCAAGTATAATTTGTCCCACACCCAACCTTTAAGACATCTTGTAGGCCCAGGATTTGCACCTCTCACAGTGGTTATTGTTTTTTACGATGCCTAATTGCAAACGTTGAAAATGTGTGGTATTTGGACATTTTTCATCCAAAAAATGCCGACTATTTTGATTTTGGGGTGGTACAATGTGCGATACTCTACGGTTGATGGTATAAAGTGAGATTAGGGTCATAGTTGAGGGATAAGTATATTCGTCTTTTGTATTTTACTACCTCCCTTTGTATTTTACAACCTCCTGTTAGACTATTCAGAGCCAAAAATTCAAGGCAAGCATCGTATCCTCTTCTCATATAATGACAAGAGCTTCTCCCTTATCATCTCAATCTCAATGTTTTGAGTGCCCTGCACCTGTTAGATCCAAACACAACAATGAATAAACAAGACATTATAACACATTTTGTTGCAATTAATAATAAAATCATAAAGTTTCNAAGGGTTACGTGTTACACGTACACAAACGTCGTGAGATGTAGGAGTAATATTCTAAATGTGAAGGAGTTCAAATGAGTAAGTGACAAGCATGAGGAGATCTATGTATAATTTATTAATTTAATTTTAGGCAACAAACTAATAGCAATTGATTTTAGGTGCATATTGATACAAATTTTTATCTTTGAGGGTGCAAATTAAAATTTTTGATCTTTGAGAGTGCAAATTGAGATTCGAACGATCTTTTGGGGTGCAGTTTACAATTAATCCTTTATTGTATGTTTATGTGATTAAATATTAAAATTGAATATGTTATTACGTAGTTAATTTTGTCTCTAAATTAAAGTTTGAATTTTGGGTACAAAATTAACTATATTAATGAAATTGATTTAAATTTAGTTTAATTAATTGAATTGATTAGCAGAATCATTTATTACGTCGATTTAAGGACAAAATTAACTTAACTAAAAAAATTAATTAGATTGATTTGTTCTCGAAGATAAATTTTACTTAATTTTAAATTGATTAGATTTGGTCTGACTTTTGGGATAAAATTTATTTCATTAAAATAATAAAATAGGTTATGTTTTTCCTTTTGAAAATCAATTTCACTAATTCAATAAATTAGATTTTTTGTGTTTTATTGTGGCATGGCATGGTATTTTATTGTTGGACATAAAGAACTAACTAAAATTAGCTCATTATGCTTTTCATTGTAATAATTCTGTTGCATGGAGAGGGGAATATCCATAATTTTTGGATCCTCTTCTCCGGAAGGATATTTTCATTTAGTATTTAATAAAGTTTGCCGTTTCATATCAAAAAAAAAAAGTAGGGAAACTTTTGGATTAAGGGCATTATAGTCACTGTCTTATTTCTATTAGACAAAAGAAACGAACGTGACTAAGAGGGGAAGGTCAGTGTTATTTTTTATAAAACAGAAAAAAATCTAGTTGTTATTTGACTAAATAGAGGTTCAAGATTCTATTCACGGTTCTACCCGAGCTAAGTCTTTCTGCTTAGACTTTAAAGGCATTGGAGGCCCTTAACCGTTTCTATTTTGCCTATCGTCTTCACTCCTATCTCCCCATTACCTTTTGCTTATAACTCTCATTTGTCTAGTTTTTCGGTACTGAACTTGTGGAACTCTTGAATCTTTAATTCCATGAAAAATGACCAAGTATAATTTGTCCCACACCCAACCTTTAAGACATCTTGTAGGCCCAGGATTTGCACCTCTCACAGTGGTTATTGTTTTTTACGATGCCTAATTGCAAACGTTGAAAATGTGTGGTATTTGGACATTTTTCATCCAAAAAATGCCGACTATTTTGATTTTGGGGTGGTACAATGTGCGATACTCTACGGTTGATGGTATAAAGTGAGATTAGGGTCATAGTTGAGGGATAAGTATATTCGTCTTTTGTATTTTACTACCTCCCTTTGTATTTTACAACCTCCTGTTAGACTATTCAGAGCCAAAAATTCAAGGCAAGCATCGTATCCTCTTCTCATATAATGACAAGAGCTTCTCCCTTATCATCTCAATCTCAATGTTTTGAGTGCCCTGCACCTGTTAGATCCAAACACAACAATGAATAAACAAGACATTATAACACATTTTGTTGCAATTAATAATAAAATCATAAAGTTTCATTAAAATTTTCATTTATGAATAAAAAAATTCCCAAGTAGTAGAAACATTTTCTCAAAACACCAAAGCCGTGAGTTTTTTTTTTTCCCATTTCATTTTGGCCCATCAAGTATGTGTCTATGGTGCATGAGGGGGTCCTTCTTCACTGTGCATCAAGTGTCACCAGGTTGGTCAAGGGCGGGCCATGACATTTTGGGGTTTAAAGCGACAATTAAAAAAATGGCCTTTTGTTTTTAATATTAATATTTTATTTAAAATTTATTGTTCTCAGCTTTTTAAGATGTAAAAGTAATAATTAAATTTTTATGTTCAAGTTTTATTGTCATATCTTTTTCCATTGATAATATAGTTAGTTTACATAATCTTTCTTGTGACATATCTGATCTTAAATAAAATTTTATTAATTTTAATTTTAAAAAAATTCTTTATGCATAAGCAACAGTTATAGATAAGGAATTAAACAATCATAATCCTACCTGAAGATGCAGATTATAGAAAACCCTCTCTACAAAGGATTCAAAATTAGAAGCATGCAGCAGAAGAAGGCCATCCTCCTCCAAACTCATTAGAGCCTCAGAGAGTAGTAAACCTTTATTGATCCCAAGTGTAGATATCTGAATCAAAACTTCCCTATCACCTACCAGACTTGCTGAAACAGATGACAGAGAGTTTTGTATGGCTACTTCTCTTTCCTTTCCAGAATACTGAACCAGCTCTTCTTGCCTAGAAATCCTTGACACTAGTTCTTCCTTCTTTTGAACCAGCTTCTCTACTTCCTTTTGTAACTCTGGTACGTATTTTAGCACACGCGAGACTGTGACCGGAATGCTTAATTTCTTCTGTAACAACACAACATTCAATCATAAAATTGCGAGACCTGGCAACAAGCGTAGCTTTTAGTTTAGCTAAATGCGAGATTTATTTAGAGTTCTATTGTATGGCAAGAGAGAGCTCTGATTTTTGTAATGTCTTTTTTTTTAATGATAGTTCGTATCAATAAAATTACCGTTTCTATTAAAAAAAAAAAGAGACAACATTCAATCATAAAACAAGGAAAAAATCTGCAGCAACTGTTTTTGTACCATACCCAAAAATATCTATACCCAATAAGATCATGTTACTAATCAATATTGAAGTCTAAAAAAGTTCCAATTAATCCTTAACAGGGGCGGAACCATGAATTCTTCACAGTGAGGGCAACCAATATGTTGAAGAGAAGGATCGGATGACCATCGTTAATACTTGTTGCGTCTCACGAATCGATAGTTACTAGGCTTGTTAGTGGACGGATTTGATTACAATTTCGATTGATCAAAATCCAATTTGAAAACTCAATCTGAGTATCTAACGACTTTAATTTTTATAGTTTATATTTGAATCTTGCAAGGAATTAAAGTCGATCTGGTCCAAAGTCAAGCTGAATTTTAACTAATTGCACTTGAATTTCAAGATAATATCATTAAATCATGACTCAATTTTAATTATTATATATTTGTATATATGTATACTTATGCATAAATACAAACAATATCGTATCAAATTGAATTCAATTTTGGTATAGTCAAATCTTTAAAATAATACAATTCAATCTTTCGTTTGTGTTCATGTTGGCGATTTCTAATGTTGGAGTTTGAACTCAGATAATAGCTCAAAAATATCAATCTATCTTCAATTAATAAAATAATATATTTATAAAATTTAAGTGCCCAAAAGAGTTTATTGATGGACCAATTTCTAAAATGCCAGAACCTCATGTTTTGTGGGAAATGTTTAAATAGAGGGTAAGACTGCAGTTTGCAGTAGCGAAATATTATTTTTTAGTATCATACCAAAATTACTTTAAAATGAGAGCGAGACTACAACTTAATTAATTTAGGTTGTACCGTTGCAATTACGGGTTGAATGTTTAATTGTCTAGCCGATATTGATAATATCTTGTACTTGAATTGGTGACTCACTTTTTCTAAGTAACGGGAAGGAAGACCGAAATATGTCACTGAGAACAACTCTGTTGAAACAAAGATGGGCTCCAAAAAATGTAGAGAGACAATGGGTAGTTGGCCAGATGGACGGTAGTTAAAGTCGGCGGCTCTCTTAGGGTTCGGGCTGGTTGTGATCGATCTTAACATTGAGAACTGATCATAACATTTTATCATCAAATTTAATTTCTTTTCACATAACTTAATCCAAAAAAAAATTATATTTAACCAATATATTGTAAATTTCCATAAGTTACATCCTTCAAACACCATAATCTTAGCAGAAATACACAAAATGAAGCTCATACCGTTTGATCTGCTGCAGGAAGCAGTGAACGAAGAGAAGAATACAAGCTGTTAATTTTCTTTCGCCGATCTCGTTCACTAGCATTATGGTTAAGCTTTTTAACCATGGTTGTTGCATCAGTACCCAAAGTTGCAACAGAAGGTGTGGAATCAAGAAGTCCAGCTTGTGGTTGAGATGAAGAAGAAGGAAGAAATGAGTCTGAAGTTTCTGTTTCTCCATAGATATTATTATGTTCATGGCTTATGGGTTCGTCGAAGGGCCACAAAAGAGTTGAAAATAAGGGAGGAGATAGTGCTAGCATTATTGTTAGTTTTGTGAGAAGTTGGAGATTAGTTTGATGAGAGAGTGAAGAATCATCATGACATGTATTTATACAGACTGCTTCCATCAATCACCTCAGCAGGTAATATAAAAGGAGAAAATATAACTATATTGTCATCTTGTATATCAAAAACTACTTTCCTATGAGATCAGTGGGAAAATGACATTAATTTTATCTTTTAAAACTAGTACTTAGTCTCATCACCTGACATGTATGTGTGATGAATTGGATAGAGAGAGAGAGAGAGAGAGAGAGAGAGAGAGAGAGAATCCACATAATAGAGTTTCAGTGATGGATGTTGTGCTGGACAAAAAAAGAAGGGATCTAACAATAGGATGGAAAATTTATGTTTCAATACCATACTAAGAAAAAAAAGTTTTCAAAATGATAACAAGAGTTTTTATTACCAAAATTATATGCCCGATGGAAGGTAACCAATTAGACTAAACCCTATTTGTTGGTGGAAATGTCGAAAAAAAAATTGGTACTATATCTCTATTTATTATTTTTATGGGTGTTTTTACTATTGTTGTGGTACCCCAAAAAATAATAAAAATATTTACCACAACAATGATAAAAACATTCACAAATGTGGTAAAAATATTCACAAATATAATAAATCATCCACAAAAATAGTAATTTTTTTGTACTGAATAAAAGTGATAAAAATGGTTACCCTAAATGTGATAAAAAATACTCATAACAGTGATAAAAACACCTGTAAAAATGATAAATCAACTATAAAAGTGATAAATTTTTTAGTTATCAAATGACTGATAAAAATTATAAAAACACCTTTTAAAATAATATATTTTAGAGATATGGTACCTAAATTTTTTTTGACATAACGTAGTCAAGTCCTTGGTGGGTTTGGTTTGCTTTCTTGGCTGCAAAACCAAATCACATCTTCTGATTTATTCACTATGGTACATAAGAATCTTTGAGACTTTTCTAATTATTTGTTCATTATAGTACTGAAATTTTTTTTAGGCTTGTCTCGGGTCGGCTTTAAGGTTTATTGTAGTAGTTACCTAACACGAAACGAAGGATCTAGTATGTATCACCAAGGATTAGTCAATTATTTTAAGAAGTCTATATATATATATATATATATATATATATATAGTGAATAATCTATATAATAAATAGAACAATTTTGGAATCCCTGAACTTATTTTAAACTACTAACACCACCGATCATTTTTAAATTTTTGATATGAGGAACCAAATTAATCCTAGAATAATATTTTTTAAAAGGCATGTATGGGTATATTTATTCTTCCAAGAAACTACAATTTCCTGGGGCATCCAGTAGAACAAGGATTCTCCCCCCCCCCCCCCCCCCCCCCNNNNGGGCTTTTTTTTTTTTCCACAACCCCCCAATGCCTGGGGCCTCCAGCAGCAAACACCTTCCTCCCCCCCCCCCCCCCGGGCCAATGATATGGAAAAGGACAAAAGGTTTATGCATAACATTGTAAACTATATACTACTTATCAATAGTATCCCTACTTATCAGTAGAATCAGATAATTAAAAGAAGGTGAAAATAGTTATAACGGAAAAAAATAATATTATTTGAACCTAATTTATTAATATAATTTACTATCTTAATCTATCATAACTCTTGAATTGATTGCAAGTCTCATACAAATATTAGGATTCATCGTCAATCTAATAATTATAAGTTATTAGATCAACAAATTAGATCCAAATAAAATTACTCACAAGAATAATATCAAGATATAATACAGAAGGAGCTAGTCTGGCGATGGTGACGATAACTTTTGAACTTCACACCCCTATACGTTAATTCTCTTTCCTTTATACTTTTTTCTTGGGTAATAGAGAATTATTCCAATTTTTGCGTCTCTCTAACTTGTGTGTAGAACAAAATTTTCAAACACATACAATTATCCACAAAAACAAACGTAATTAGCCAACTCATAAAACCTTTTCATCCAAACTATCCTAACGGACCGTCTTATAATTAACTACCAAAACTTCATAGTATATAAATTTTATACAGTGCACGGAGTGTCAATTAGTAATCATCATATTCAATACTAATATTTCAGTAGTAAGGTTTTTACTAAACGGGTATAACTAGTGTCACTGATGAAACAATCCAATCATAGAGATAGAGATAGAGAGAGCGTGTGCCGTGCATGGGGTTGCAGTATCCCAAAGTAGGGTTGCTGCTCATCGACACGCGCACAAAGCCGCCATGTCACGTGGAAGCACACTTTCTGTTTCACCCAATACTCTCTGCTTCTACACCCTATCTGCTAATGTGATCAAGATTATACTAACCTCTGCATTTTTTTTTTCTAATGTCAATCCAACACAGCATTATTACAATAAATAATCAACTATGAGAGTATGTGCGGCTCATATTTGCAGTGTGCATAATGGCAAGGAGGCAGATATCGGAGCGGAGCCCGCGACGGCATTTGCCTTGCGGGATTTATATAAAGGGGACGCTGATTAGTTGGGGGTGCGGGGGCAACGCCCCGCGGTACGGTATAGGGGTATTTTTGTAAATACTTCCATATTAGGGTTATATAAATACTTAAGATGTAACCCTACTTTAATAATGAAAAAAAACGGCCGCTCGCTCTCGTGGATGTAGGCACATTGCCGAACCACGTAAATCTCTGTGTGTTATTTTCTCTTGCTTTCTTAATTGTTTGATTCTTTACTATTCACCATAATTGCTGCACGATCACAACAATTGGTATCAAAGCTAGACTACGATGTTTGGGATTTCCTCTACAAAATTCGACATCATGAAGTTCGACGGAACTGGGAATTTCGGATTATGGCAGAGGAGGGTGAAGGACCTGTTAGTGCAGTAGGACATGGTGAAGGCATTATACGGAAAACAACCGGCAGGAATGGACGACATGGATTGGAAAGAATTGGAAGCGAAGGCTGTGGCGACTATTAGGCTTTGTCTGGCTGATGA
>CAUOFW020010501.1:149947-160578 GCA_963454935.2 Ilex paraguariensis | reverse complement strand
TGATGTGAAGTTCGAAGACGAAGACAAGGCGCTGATGTTGCTGAATTCCCTACCGGCGTCTCCTACGTACGAGAATTTGGTTACGACTCTGATGTGGGGGAAAGAAACCCTCGAATTGGAGGATGTCACAGGTGCTCTGTTAGGTTTTCATCAGCGGAAGAAAGCCAGTGATGAGGCTTCACAAGTTGAAGGGCTTGTGATGAAAGGTAACCAGGAACGTGGAAGAAGCAAATCTCGGAATGGATCAGATAACAATAAAGCCCGGTCCAAGTCGAGGAAGAAGAAGAAGGACGTCTCTGTCTCGTGTTACAAGTGCGGGAAAAAGGGGCACTTTAAACGGGACTGTCCAGAGAAAAAGAAAGGGGATTCAGAGAACAAAGAGGGTGCATCAAAGTCTGCAAACGTAGTGGAAGAAGAAGATTCAGAGAGTGGTGACGGAGATATGCTTTCTGTTTTATCTAGTTCAGATCGTTTAACAGATTCTTGGATTATGGATTCAGCATGTTCCTATCACATGACACCCAACAAAGATTGGTTTGACACCTACAGGTCAGTAAATTCTGGTTCTGTTCTGATGGGTAATGATGCATCTTGCAAAGTTGTTGGAATAGGAAATATTAGAATTAAGATGTTTGATGGTATGGTTAGAACGTTGTGTGATGTTAGACATGTACCGGATCTAAGGAAGAATTTGATTTCATTGGGCACTTTGGATTGTAATGGTTATAGTTACAAATCTATAAGTGGAGTAATGAAAGTAAGTAAAGGCATGCTGACAGTGATGAAGGGACAGAAAGTAGTAGGAAACATTTACAGACTGCTGGGTACTACAATTGTAGGTGGAGTTGCTGCTGTAGAGTCTGAATCAGATAATACAGTCTTGTGGCATATGCGGCTGGGTCATATGAGTGAGCGTGGGATGATAGAGCTTCATAAGAAAAATCTATTGAAGGGTGTCAAGACATGCAAGCTCAATTTTTGCAAATATTGTGTTCTTGGAAAACAGAATAGGGTGCAGTTCAAGACAGCCACACACAAGACAGAAGGGGTTCTCGACTATGTCCATACAGATGTTTGGGGACCAGTTAGCGTACTATCACGGGGAGGATACATGTATTTCGTGAGTTTCATTGATGATTACTCACGAAAGGTCTGGGTGTACTTCATGCGGCACAAGTCAGAAGCGTTTGCCAAGTTCAAGCTGTGGAAAGCTGAAGTAGAGAACCAGACAGGGAGGAAGATTAAATGCCTCAGGTCAGATAATGGTACTGAGTACACAGATTCAAAGTTCCAGGAGTTGTGTGAGCAGCATGGGATCAAGAGACACTTCACAGTCCGCAAGACACCACAACAAAATGGTGTAGCGGAAAGGATGAACAGAACGATAGCCGAGAAAGCTCGGTGTCTCAGGTTGAATGCAGGGCTTGCAAAGAATTTCTGGGCAGAGGCAGTGAATATGGCATGTTTCTTGATTAACAGATCACCGAGGGCAGCACTAGATGGGAAAGTATCAGAGGAGGTGTGGACAGGCAGTGAGGTAGACTACTCTGGTTTGAGAGTGTTTGGATGTCCAGCCTATGTACATGTTTCTAGTGAGGAGAGGTCGAAGCTTGATGCGAAGTCTAGACAGTGTATCTTTCTGGGATATCAGAAAGGAGTGAAAGGCTTCAAGCTCTGGGATCCGAAGGCAAACAAGATGGTGATCAGTAGAGATGTGGTTTTTGATGAAAAAGCCATGTTGCAGCGTACTCAGGAAGAAGAGAAACAAGTACCAGAAAACTGTAGCACTAATGACCATGTGGTGCAGGTGGAGCTAGAGAATCATGGTAGAGAAGAGGATGCTCAGCATGTAGAGCGTTCTATCTCAGGTGATCAACAACATCATAGTATAGCCACAGACAGGCCCAAACGCAATATCAAGCCACCTACCAGGTATGGTTTTGAAGATTTGGTTTCTTATGCGCTTATTACTAGTAGCGGGGATCCTACAACTTTTCAGGAGGCAGTACAAAGCCAAGAGAAAAGTAGATGGATGGGTGCTATGGTGGAGGAGATGGAGTCTCTGCATAAGAACCAGACGTGGGAGTTGGTGGAACTTCCCGAGGGGAAGAGAGCAATAGGGTGCAAATGGGTGTATAAGAAGAAAGAAGCAGTATCAGAAAATGAGGGAGAAAAATTCAAGGCTCGTCTAGTAGCAAAGGGTTACTCACAGAGAAAAGGGGTTGACTATGATGAGATCTTCTCCCCCGTGGTCAGACACACTTCCATCAGGACAGTGTTGGCACTAGTAGCA
The DNA here is from genome assembly GCA_963454935.2 of Ilex paraguariensis. NCBI lineage: Eukaryota > Viridiplantae > Streptophyta > Magnoliopsida > Aquifoliales > Aquifoliaceae > Ilex > Ilex paraguariensis. The sequence goes on along the minus strand of CAUOFW020010501.1, from coordinate 158,285 downwards.
CATTCAGATATGCAGTTGGAGCAGATGGATGTAAAGACAGCTTTCCTTCATGGCGACTTGGAGGAACGGATTTACATGGTACAGCCAGAAGGGTTCAGTCTCCCTGGAGAGGAACATTTGGTCTGTAATTTGAAGAAATCACTTTATGGGCTGAAGCAGTCTCCGAGGCAGTGGTACAAACGATTTGACTCTTACATGATCCGAATTGGCTACAAAAGGTGTGAGTATGATTGTTGTGTCTATGTAAAAAGGCTTGATGATGATTCATTTATTTTTCTGTTACTTTATGTGGATGATATGTTGATTGCTGCCAAGAGTATGAGTGAGGTCAACAAGTTGAAGACTTTGTTGAGTAGAGAATTTGACATGAAGGATTTGGGTGCGGCCAAGAAGATTCTTGGGATGGAGATTCGCAGGGACAGAGCTTCCAGGAGATTATGGCTATCTCAGCATAGCTATGTTGAGAAGGTGTTGGACAGGTTCAGCATGAGTTATGCAAAATCAGTAAGTACACCTTTGGCGAATCATTTCAGATTGTCTACCGCTCAGTGCCCGAAGACAGATGATGAAGTTCATGACATGTCAAAGGTCCCATATGCTAGTGCAGTGGGGTGTTTGATGTATGCTATGGTTTGTACAAGACCAGATTTGGCACAAGCTGTCAGCGTGGTTAGCAAGTTTCTTTCAAATCCGGGTCGACAGCATTGGGATGCAGTCAAGTGGATTTTCAGATACTTGAGGGGCACTACAGACTATGGCATCAGGTTTAGCAGACAACAGAGTGACCCTTCAGTTATGGGATATGTGGATGCAGACTATGCAGGAGACTTGGATGACAGGAGGTCTACCACAGGTTATGTGTTTACTCTTGTGGGAGGACTTATTTATTGGAAGTCCATGGTACAGCCTATAATTGCACTATCTACTACTGAGTCAGAGTATATGGCAGTAGCTGAGGCTGCCAAAGAGGCTTTGTGGCTTACAGGTTTAGTCAAGGAGCTGGGTGCCCAGCAAGGTGGAGTTCAATTGCATTGTGACAGTCAGAGTGTCATTTATTTGGCAAAGAACCAGGTGTATCATGCGAGGACCAAACATATAGATGTGAGGTTTCATAAGATCAGGGAACTGGTTTCTTCTGGTGAACTATTACTTGAGAAAGTTCACACTCCTGAGAATGCAGCAGACATGTTGACAAAGCATGTTACTACAGACAAGTTCAAGCACTGCTTGGACTTGATTAATGTCTCTAGTTGCTAGATGGAAGATGCCTCAACTCAGCGTCCCCGGTGGAGTTCCCGAATACATGTCATCTTTTTTTTTTCTTCTAAGGGGTGAATATTTGCCAAGGTGGAGATTGTTAGAGTATGTGTGGCTCATATTTGCTTTGTGCATAATGGCAAGGAGGCAGATGCCGGAGCGGAGCCCGCGACGGCATCTACCTTGTGGGATTTATATAAAGGGGACGCTGATTAGTTGGGGGTGCGGGGGCAACGCCCCGCGGTACGGTATAGGGGTATTTTTATAAATACGTCCATATTATGGTTATATAAATACTTAAGATGTAACCCTACTTTAATAATGGAAAAAAACGGCCGCTCGCTCTCATGGATGTAGGCACATTGCCGAACCACGTAAATCTCTGTGTGTTATTTTCTCCTGCTTTCTTAATTGTTTGATTCCTTACTATTCACCATAACTGCTGCACGATCACAACATCAACTATGACACATAATTTTTGAATTATATATTAAATGACTAAGCACACAGTATAACCCCACCCCAAACGAACATCGAGGACATAAGAAATCAAGTTTTGCTTTTGACAAAGATTGACCCCTTCACTTCTTAGTAAGGGTGTTAATACATGACACGACTCGTTAACAAGACATAAAATTAGAAAGTTTAAATCTTTCTTAAAACGCCTGTTTAATAAAGGAGTAGACTCGATACAACACGATTAATAAACAAATCGAGTATGAGAGAAGTCAATCAAAAAAATTATACAACACATCTCGTGTATATACGGGTCACACATGATTTATACACGATACGGATCCGATAAGACATAATTCGTTAGACATGAATTAATAAATGAATTAAGTATGTATAGAGTGCTTTTCAACACGAAATCGTTAAGACCCGATACGAACCTGTCTCACCTGATTGATAGACCTACTTCTTAGTTAGCAGAATCACTCAATGGTCATACTCTTTCAATTTTCTCATTGTATTCCAAGTTTACAAATTGAAGCAATATGATTCCTAGCTTTATCAGTCGTTCAAGTTGTTGATGAAAAACCCACGTACCCTAAACTTGTATAATCTTCTTTCTTCTGCCAAGCACAGGCGACCTCACGACCTCTTAACGCTATTGTTGCACAGCCACAAGTCATCCACCCTCTCTCGAGAAATATTTTTAAAAAGTCTACACACTCTCTTGTTACTGACCACTCAAATTTTTGATATCTACGTGTTGGTCTCCATAAAGGATTTCTCATGTAATTGATGAATTTAATCCTTTTTACGGAGAGAATTCAGATGACGGTTTGTTGTTGATTTCAACTATGTTTTATGGTTTCCTTTGATGATCACAAGGATATTTCATGCAATAGATGAATTTAATTCAGAGAACTCAGATGACTGTTTGTTGTTGATTTCAACTATGTTTCATGACTTCCTTGGATGGTCACAATCGGCACCATTACAACAATGAAAATGATAATAAAAGGATTAAGAAAAAAGAATAACACTTTTATTAATCTTTAAAGAATTTGAATCACAACAAACTGATGAAACAATACATAAAACTAATCATATTTCTAAATCTAAATTGAAACTACTCTTAAAATGCTCAAATCGTGGGTTGTTTGATCGTGTCATCCCTTTTATAGGCATTTCCCCATCGACGGTTTTTTCTGACTTTCTCCAATAGTTTTCTCTCCAATGTTTTCTTTGTCTCCATTGTTACTTTCGAATTCTTGGAACCTATATGAATTTCGAATTACAAAAACGTATGGATACGTGGCTGGATACGAGTGAGATACGATAAGGTATTACATGTATTTTTTAAAAATAACAAGGGCACCGGAGCAAATCTTATTTGGACCCTTATTTGCAAAAAAAAAAAAATCTAAGTGAAATTGACACTCGACAGAACAGTCCCTAACTCCTACTCTGACAAACATCCACGCCTCTCTCTCGACTCCGACGACATCACTTCTTCCTGGATCTGAGAAACCCTTGTTATCCATGGCAAGTATTTCAAAGCCAACAAAGAGAGTGGTTTATAACAATGGAGAACCAGACATGTACTGGTCATCGGAGGAGACGCATGATCTTGCTTCTAAGTTTCAGCAGACTTTGATTGGCAAGTGTGCGTATGGGAATCCATCGCTAGGTGTGATTCAAGAATTCATAGTTATAAGGTGGAGACTTAAAGGTGAATTTTTTGTTGGAATTTTGGATCCTCGTCATATTTTTGATAAGATTTGAGATGTATGAGGACTATGTCAAGACGTGGTTGAAGGATGCAACATATATTGAAGGATTTCTTTTTCGGTTTTTCAAATGGTTCCCAAAATTCCTACCAGGGATTGAGCCTTCTATGGTTCTTGTGTGGATTTTGCTTCCAAGACTACCTATTCACCTGTTCAATAGTGACATCTTAAGGGATATCTTGAGTCCTATTGGGCAAGTTCTGGTAATTGATAAACTGACTCTTCAATTGACTAGACCAGGTGTTGCTAGAGCCTGTGTGTGGAAGTTAATTTGCTAGTTGACAATCCAAGGATATTTTGGCTGGAAATGGGAAAATTTCACATGAGACATTATTTAATTTTTTAAGAAGATAATAAATTCTTTTTAATAATTATTAGACATTTTATATAAAATTGCAATATATTTTAAAGGTTTTGGTATTGAACGAGATTAGACATAAATTAGGTGCAATTGTAAAGTCATGATCTTACAGATTAATAAATTGAATGAAGTTTTAAAATGACAACAAGAGAACTAAAGATAACAACAAAGAACCATAGCAAAATAATGAGAGGGAGAGGGAGAGGGAGAGAAAGAGTTGAGGAGAGACGATGAGAGTGAAGAAAAAAACAGTGAAAAAAATTCGATGGGGATTACAACTTTTAATGTAGAAATCATTACTTTTATATATATATTTTTATAAATATTTGTTATATTTTAGAATTTTTTATAAAGTTTTACATACATTTGTGAAGAAATTGTTTCATTTTAGAGTTTTTTATAAGGCTTTAGATAAACTTGTGAAATATATTGGGTATTTAACTTGGTCCATTGAAAACGGCCTTAGAACGTGAAGTTGAACTAAGGGTTAAAAATTAAATTAGGGCCATAAATTTTTGGAGCTTTAGGTGACTATTTTAATGGTCAGCCCTAATTATGGCTCATCTCATTCAAAGGATTGAAGTGGCTGCACATTTTTTGTAACAATTGTAGTCCTTACTCGTCCCTCACTGTCGAGTCTGTGTCTATATAAGTGATTAATTGAGATAAATTGATTACTAGATGACACGCAAGAATTAAAAAGTAATATATGCATCTTTTTGAATTTGTCAAATCATCTGTGGACTGTTACAAGGTACTGTCATAATAAATATGTTCAATGTTATAACGTGATATCACATGATTTTTTTTTTTTAGTAATTTAAGCATCTAAGTTATATTAAACATTGCATACGTATTATTTCATACTCATGTTATTTTCTTGTAACTGTTTAATAGTGTAATTCATAAAAATTATAAATATATATAGATCATAATGACTAAGTACACTTTTTTTAGCAAACAGATTCGCACATATGTTTNAAAAAAATTATAAATATATATATCATAATGACTAAGTACACTTTTTTTAGCAAGTAGATTCGCACATATGTTTTTCTTTATCATCTTTTGTTTTACTTGCGTTTTTTGGAAAACAATCTATTGTTTCACTACGATTTTTATTTTCTTTCTATTCGTACATAGTTTTACATGATTGACTATTAATATGCATTTATAATTCATTGTTATCTTGTTATTGAATTATTTCACCAATTGTTTTATTGTGTTTTATTTTTTCTGATAACAACTTTATTAAAGATTTTTTTTTATACTAATTACTTTTTATTGTGGATCATTTATGAGAATGAATAATTTAATTAGCTGATATTTTTATATTTAAATAAGAATAAAATTGAGTTTAAGAAAAGTAGAAAATGTGTTTAATTTATTTTTATTTGTGAAAGAAAGAGATGCTTATTATATTTTTTTTATTGAAGTATTAATCATTTTTTTGTCCTTTAAAATATGTATATGTGAGGTGGACTATATTTTTGGATCTAAATTTTAAATTTTATTTTGTTAATTAAATCTTTCAAGTAAGAGTGTTCAAATTTTATAATACCCAAACAATTCCGACCCTACTGGAGTCGATTAATTGGCTTCTCCAAAACAATTGGTCGGTTAATAGAATTTTTTTTTATATTCTGTAAGCAATCGAGTAAGAATTCAAAATACTCGTAACATTTTCGTTCTTCTCCTGCTACCACAGCCGCATATAATATTTTTTAGGAAAAGTTTTAGTCACACCCCTCCTAGTTTACTATATCTTCAAAGATATCTCCTCTATTATCAAAAATATTATTAACACCCTTGTCATTATATATATATATATATATATTTTTTTTTTTTTAAGGGGAAGGAGAGAGGAGGGAGACTTGATCTCTTAACCTTAAAAAGACAAAACTTTTATAAGACATGGAGTATCATTGAACTAAATGTCCATTGGTTAACACCCCTGTCATTAAATCACCATTTCTAACCCAAAAAAAAATCATCTAAAATACCACAATTGTCCATATATAAACCCCAAATAATTTTTCTACATAAAATTTATTTTTTTACGTATTAAAATTTGAGTTAATTAAAATTTATTTTTCTATATATTAAAATTTGAGCCAATTAAAATTTAATTCGAGCTGATTAAATTTATTTTTTTATATATTAAAATTCGAGCCTATTAAAATTTATTTTTTACGTATTAAAAATTGAGCTTATTTGAGCTCTACCCGAATTGTTAGCTCCGATTAAAATTCATTTTTGAGTTGATTAAAATTTATATTTTTTTATTTTTTAAAATTGATGTCAATTAAAATTTATAATTTTTATGTATTAAAATTTGGGCCAAATAAAATTCAATGCTAGTGACTAAAATTTAATTTGAGTCGATTAAAAATATTTTTTACTTGACTCAAATAGAATTTTAATTAGCTCAAATTTTAATACGTAAAAAAAATAATTTCTAATCGACTTGAATGTTAATACATAAAAATAAATTAATTTTAATTAGTTCGAATCGAATTTTAATCGGCCCAAATTATAATATGTAAAAAAATTAGAAAACAAAGGAGGTCTCATTAAAAATATGTTTATTTAGAGAGGGTGTGAATGAAGTTTGTCCTCAAATATATCATAGGTAATTTAGTAAAATTTTATTTTAGTTAATATTTTTAATTTGACAGGGGTGTCAGTGAAGATTTAAAAAATAAAGGGGGTGACCTTGAAGATATGGTAAATTAGAGGGGGTGTGGTTGAAATTTTCCTTATTTTTAAAAAAAAAAAATATATATATATATATATATATATATGTTAATGTGTGCACAAAAATCCAAAAATACCTAGCGCCTCCTCCTCTTCGAGCCTCAAGATACTCTCGCCTCTTTCTGCTTCTCTCAGTCGATCGACCCTAGCGCCTTCTCCTCTTCGAGTCTCAGAGCCTCTCGCCGCTCCCGCCTCCTCTTCGAAGCCACAAGCACAAGCATCCCAGGTTCTCTCTCTCTCTCTCTCTCTCTTTGACAGTCTCTGTGTGAGTCTTAATTCCCTTTGTTTTTCTGAAATTGAAATCATATGATGAGAGTTATATTAGTTTTTTTGTTAAGCTAAATTATAATGAGTTTAATCTTTGATCTATATCTCATTATTGAACTCTAAAGTTTGGGGCCTTAGGGCCATGCTTTTTTTNTCTCTCTCTATCTCTGTTTGACAGTCTCTGTGTGAGTCTTAATTCCTTTTGTTTTTCTGAAATTGAAATCATATGATGAGAGTTATATTAGTTTTTTTGTTAAGCTAAATTATAATGAGTTTAATCTTTGATCTATATCTCATTATTGAACTCTAAAGTTTGGGGCCTTAGGGCCATGCTTTTTTTGACTACTGTTGAGTCGGCCATGCCTCCTGGTACTGTGAAGTGCAGCTTTGACGAGTGACGACTCTCTACAGCTCTTTTATACTGTATCATCGGTGCCCTAAGCTCTTTCTTCTCTCTGTCTCCGTCTCCGTCTCCGTCTGCGTCTCCGTCTCTCCTCTCTTTTGCTTGTTGTTGAATACTTGNTTACTACTGTTGAGCCGGCCATGCCTCCTGGTACTGTGAAGTGCAGCTTTGACGAGTGACGACTCTCTACAGCTCCTTTATACTGTATCATCGGTGCCCTAAGCTCTTTCTTCTCTCTGTCTCCGTCTCCGTCTGCGTCTCCGTCTCTCCTCTCTTTTGCTTGTTGTTGAATACTTGAATTATTTTCCAATTACAAATGGTGTTGTACTGTTATGTTACCGTTGGGTGTTGAATTTTCAACTTGTTNACTTGAATTATTTTCCAATTACAAATGGTGTTGTACTGTTATGTTACCGTTGGGTGTTGAATTTTCAACTTGTTTTGAGTATTGACTACTGAATTATTTTTTATATGGTGTTGCTTGCTTGCTGTAAGTTAGCATTGGTTTTATTAATTAATACTAATTATAGGAGAATGAGTATGGGTACGGAAAGTATGGGCTCAATTAGTGGAAGTAGAAGTGGCACTCCCAATCCCAATAATCAAGATGATAATGCTTCTCTTTGGGGTTATGTTACTAAAATAGAAAAAAAATGGGGGAAGGAGGTGGAAATACTAGATTCCAATGCAATTTCCCTCAAAATGAGTACAAGGGATTATTGATAGATGCGTGATTCACTTTAGAAATCATAATTATTACATTATGTATAATAATAAAAAAAAATTGAAAACATAATTTTATGGAAGGATCCTAGCTGTAACTGTTCCCGTTTTTTATTTTTTTTAAAGTTTTGCCGTATTCGTATCCGTATCTGTACTTCATATATCAATACAATTACTCTCCTCATAGGTATAAAGAGTTCATTTAGCTGTTCTACATTCTTCACCCTTGCATTAGCTATAGTACAGGTGTTGCAATTTGGAGGCTTACATAACACACAGATTCCTTTGACATTATAGCAATAACTGGCTTGTTTTTACATTTTTGCTCTC
>CAUOFW020010501.1:120068-137017 GCA_963454935.2 Ilex paraguariensis | reverse complement strand
CAAAAAAAAAAAAAAAAGAAAGCAAGAAACAAAGAAAGAAAAAGCTACAGTCCAAACAAAGAAAATGTAGGGATGGCTTTAGTATCTAATTTTTGGAGGTGCATAATTATGGTAAATGTTATTACAGAATTTATAGTACTCATTTTTTCCTTTCAGAATTATATTTATCTCTCTGGTGTTTAGCCGTTTGAAATTTTATGGTGTCCCCAGTAAATTGATTTAGCTGGTACTGTTATATATAGTTTTGATTGTAGATTGGGATTAGGGTTCTGTGAAATTCAGTTCCTAGCAACTATATGGTACTGATTACAAAGTTAGCTGTAGCTGGTTAGCCACTTTGGAGAGTGCTTGTTTGATGTTGGAATATGTTATATGAGTTAAGTTGCATTGTTCAGGCTATCCTCACAATATTAGATAGCCCACTCAATAAAGCTGGCAAGCTGCGAGCTTTGTATGTGAGAACTGAGAAAGGTGTACTTTTTGAGGTCAANATCATATGGCTTTGAGATATCTTCTGTCATAATATGTCTTTTGAGGGGCCTTTCTTTTGCTTGGCTCCAGATTCCTGCTTGTCATATTTTTGGATACCTTATGCCTCCCCTTCNAATTAGCTGTAGCTGGTTAGCCACTTTGGAGAGTGCTTGTTTGATGTTGGAATATGTTATATGAGTTAAGTTACATTGTTCAGGCTATCCTCACAATATTAGATAGCCCACTCAATAAAGCTGGCAAGCTGCGAGCTTTGTATGTGAGAACTGAGAAAGGTGTACTTTTTGAGGTCAAACCACATGTTCGGATTCCGAGGACGTATAAGCGGTTTTCTGNTCCTTTCAGAATTATATTTATCTCTCTGGTGTTTAGCCGTTTGAAATTTTATGGTGTCCCCAGTAAATTGATTTAGCTGGTACTGTTATATATAGTTTTGATTGTAGATTGGGATTAGGGTTCTGTGAAATTCAGTTCCTAGCAACTATATGGTACTGATTACAAAATTAGCTGTAGCTGGTTAGCCACTTTGGAGAGTGCTTGTTTGATGTTGGAATATGTTATATGAGTTAAGTTGCATTGTTCAGGCTATCCTCACAATATTAGATAGCCCACTCAATAAAGCTGGCAAGCTGCGAGCTTTGTATGTGAGAACTGAGAAAGGTGTACTTTTTGAGGTCAAACCACATGTTCGGATTCCGAGGACGTATAAGCGGTTTTCTGGTATAATGTGTAAGTTCAACTGATTTTGTCCCAAGGAATTTTTTGTTACACTGGGTATCATGCCTGTTCCATTGCTGTGGTTTTCAAGTGCCTTTGCTGCTTTTCTCTTGTTTTTTGACTCTTTTTATTATCGTTGCAGTGCAACTGCTACAGAAACTGAACATAACTGCAGTAGGAAAGCGTGAAAAACTTTTGCGTGTTGTCAAGAACCCTGTGACCCAGTATCTACCCATCAACTCCCGTAAAATAGGTGAGCAATTCTTTCTTGCATTTCTCCATCAAATTACTTATTATTGACAGTGATCAATAGTTTTCTGGCTCATCAGGTTTCTCACATAGTTCAGAAAAGTTGGTTGATATGCGGGACTATGTTGCTGCTGTTAGCAATGATGTGAACCTCGTGTTTGTGGTATGCCCAAGTAATATGTGCTCTTGTTTGTGTGACTCATTTGATTTAGACTTTCTATGTCACTTGATTCTATCCATGCACAGGTTGGTGCAATGGCTCATGGGAAAATTGAGAAGGAATATGTGGATGATTTCATATCAAGTAAGCTAATTTTGATTTTTTTTGATTTATTATATAAGCTTGGATAAATTAGAACACCTACACAAATATATGAATATATTGATCAACTTTCATAATTGTTCATGAGCAGTTTTTATAATGGTGATAAGATGCTAACGTTTTTTATTGTTTGACATTATAAATGCTTAGATGTCAAGGAATTCGTGCTTTTGTTCTGAGTCTGTTGTCTATCAAAGATTGAAGGATTGTCATTAATTAGTACCTGTAAAATTAAACAGATTGTGAGCATNAAGGAATTCGTGCTTTTGTTCTGAGTCTGCTGTCTATCGAAGATTGAAGGATTGTCATTAATTAGTACCTGTAAAATTAAACAGATTGTGAGCATATGCTTTTTGTTGGAACTCGTGCATTTTTGATCAAGTAGCCTTGGATACCATTTGTCTGTGCAATAACTCTGGTGATCAATTTCACTAAAAAGCACATAAAATTGCCATATGTCACATGGTCTTAGGCACGTGTTAAATAAAGGTAATGTCCCATTATTGAATTCTTAATTCCAAAATACATCGACACGAGATTAGATGTCAAACAAGTAGGACCAACTTCTCAATTTTGGTCACACACCAAGTANTAGATACCATTTGTCTGTGCAATAACTCTGGTGATCAATTTCACTAAAAAGCACATAAAAGTGCCATATGTCACATGGTCTTAGGCACGTGTTAAATAAAGGTAATGTCCCATTATTGAATTCTTAATTCCAAAATACATCGACACGAGATTAGATGTCAAACAAGTAGGACCAACTTCTCAATTTTGGTCACACACCAAGTAGTTAAATGGTAGGGCAAATTAGTATTAGACGAATACACTGCCAACTCACATAACGGGAACCCAGACCCAAATGTAATAACCTTCACCATAAGAGAACTAAATTGACACTGAAAACGATGTCCCGCAAAACCCCACCCCCCCACAAAAAAAAGAAGGAAACAAACCAAACGTGTAGTAATTTATTCTGGTCTTTACTTGTTTAACTTTGATGCCCCGCTTTAGCCTTAGTTGCTTTTCAGCATAACCTGAAGCTTCACAATAATGTCAATTGATCCAACATCTGGACACCAACATTGCTTCCTGGATAATGCATAGTAAATCAAAACTGATTACTTGTAGAGGTGATACTCTTTAACATTGCTGAGTACATTTTTGATTGATGTTGATGTCACTTTCCAGATGGGGTGGACTCATGACACTTTATATTACTTTGTCATCCTATTTATCTAGTCTTTTAATTCCAACTAAAAATCTGCAGTTTCTGATTATCCTTTGAGTGCGGCCTTCTGTATTTCGAGGATCTGCAATGCTGTGGAGCAGAAGTGGAAGATTTTGTAAACTTAATCCAATTTCCTGCTCTTAATTAAGGTGACATATTAGAAAATAGAGTTCATATTAAATTTTTTTGTAGCATTATATGTCAATCAAACATTGCCATTCCCGGAAGACCTTTTGCATTTGGATTGGAGTATGATTTCTCCCCTTCTTTCTTCTCAAGGAGTGAAGTAGGGATTCCAATCGGAACAGAAAGAAAAGAAGAAATCTGTCTTGGATTGCGATGAAAAACGCCCAAAACCCAAATCACGGAGCCTTGCAGTAGATACTGAAGGTCTGTCTGCAGGTCGAATTGAACTAATTTACAACATGATTTCATCTGCCCTTGTGAAGTTTTCACTGCCTGATGAAAACTTGCTACACCATTCAGCCTGTTGTTCTGCATGTGACTCTTTAGCCATTTTGTGATGACGATTTACGCTGTTCCATTACCAGCAGGTTGTAACAAAAACATATGAAAGTTACAATGTCGCATAAGAGTTTGTGTTAACCTGTACGGGTCGGTTCATTCATTAGGCGAGGTGCGATGTGTAAAATTCACATGTTTTGAGTTTGAGTTTTTTTAGCCACGTAAAATTTCTGTTTAATTGTTTGCATTCAATATCTGCATTGCATTCATGAGTTCAACAAACACGTGGTTGAAATGATTGAAAAAAAGGGTTTGGTATTTTGATGGATTCCCGTCTCAATCAAAGACTAGAGTAAGCAGAAAGCCAAATCCATATTACAGGTCTAGAGAACGGGTATTCCAGCCCTGTTTTTAAAGGGAAACTCTACCGTACTAAAAAAGAAAAAATGGTATCTTACCGTTGATTACAATTTTTTACGATAAAGTTGTGTGTTTGAAAAGCGAAGTTATAATTTCTTAAGAGAAGATTATGATTAATAACAGATATTGATTATGTTGTAACTTTTTTTTTATGAGTTATAAGTTGATCTTTAATTGTTGTAATTTAATTTTTGAAAGTTGTAATTTGGATATCGATTTTAACCTTCTATGATCGTGCTTATGCTTCATAAAAATTGTAATTCAATTTATTTGAATTTAAAAAGTTATAAGTTCTGGTACGGTGCTACCGGCGGTACCCTAGCTGTTTCTCAAGAGGATTGAGGAGGTTGTGTAATTTTATGACCAATTTAAACATTTTCCTTATGCGTCAATTGACTGGGAGCCAATTTGTTATCAAAATTCTAAGAGAGACGTTTGGGTTTGAGTCGGATTGAAATCAATACGAAGGAGATGAAGGGGGGGTTAAGAGTTCAAATTGATATTAGAGAGGGGAAAGTGACANCCACCGGCGGTACCCTAGCTGTTTCTCAAGAGGATTGAGGAGGTTGTGTAATTTTATGACCAATTTAAACATTTGCCTTATGCGTCAATTGACTGGGAGCCAATTTGTTATCAAAATTCTAAGAGAGACGTTTGGGTTTGAGTCGGATTGAAATCAATACGAAGGAGATGAAGGGGGGGTTAAGAGTTCAAATTGATATTAGAGAGGGGAAAGTGACATCGGAATCATAGTGAGGCAAAGTGTCATAACTAATCTAAGAATTATTTTTTGTCACATAATTGAAAACCATGAGACAAAAATATACAGTAATTAGAGTATTATTTTCTTTTCCGAAGGTAATTAGGTTGTATTTGGTGTGCAGTAATATTTTTACAAGACAATGAAATCAATATAAGAATGAAATGTATATTACTATTCTTGTGTTTGGCAACAATTAGAATTAAGCGTCGGAATAAAATTGAAAATTTTCTCAAATATTTAGATAAATAAATATTTTAAAAAATCCTTAGGTCCGACCCCCGACCCCGACCGAGACACAGTGTTCTAGCCATAGCCAACATTGTATCTCAAAACATTAGCCACCATAAAAACACCACCAAAATCCAAGAAAACTCAATTTCATCTCCGTCACTGCTATGACCANTCCGAAGGTAATTAGGTTGTATTTGGTGTGCAGTAATACTTTTACAAGAGAATGAAATCAATATAAGAATGAAATGTATATTACTATTCTTGGGTTTGGCAACAACTAGAATTAAGTGTCGGAATAAAATTGAAAATTTTCTCAAATATTTAGATAAATAAATATTTTAAAAAATCTTTAGGTCTGACCCCCGACCCCGACCGAGACACAGTGTTCTAGCCATAGTCAACATTGTATCTCAAAACATTAGCCACCATGAAAACACCACCAAAATCCAAGAAAACTCAATTTCATCTCCGTCACTGCTATGACCACCCCCACTGGCTATAGAGCTACACAATGCGCCACCATGGCAGCTCAAAAACATTAGTTTCTTCAAGTGGGTTTGTTGATTTTCATTGAAGAGAGGGTTTGATAACGTAAATTATTCTAGTAATCGAGTCACAAAAACCCGCCTAAAAAGTTTACATGATGAATATTTAAGCCTCTAACCAAATTTACTTGCCTCATCATCAGCTATAAACCTCTAAAAATAGCACTGGGACCACATTGAGATAGCTGTCGTCTTAAAAATAAGTAGTGCATCTCTTGGGGATAGATTAAAAATACTCTGACTTTGACAGCATCTGCATTCAAGTTCTCAAAACAATCATTCGACTAGCAAGATCAAGCTCTTCAACATCCATTGCAGCTTTGTAAAGTTGTGAATAATTAATGCAAAGCTTACTTTTCTCATATGCATCAACTAGCCTTGCTAAGTTATTTGCACCAACGGCCATTGTTTCAGCTACAATTTCTGCATTTTTTGGCCTCTTTGCATTACGTCTCTCATCATACCGTGCCAAGTAGTGGGCACCATACAAATACGTCATGACACCAACAAACTGTGTAACTATAAGGATAAGTTTTTCATCATATGCATCATTGCTAGCCATCTACAAAGTCAGATATTAAGAAGACTANTCACAGCATTTGCATTCAAGTACTCAAAAACAGTCATTCGACTAACAAGATCAAGCTCTTCAACATCCATTGCAGCTTTGTAAAGTTGTGAATAATTAATGCAAGGCTTACTTTTCTCATATGTATCAACTAGCCTTGCTAAGTTATTTGCAACAACGGCCATTGTTTCAGCTACAATTTCTGCATTTTTTGGCCTCTTTGCATTACGTCTCTCATCATACCATGCCAAGTAGTGGGCACCATACAAATACGTCATGACACCAACAAACTGTGTAACTATAAGGATCAGCTTTTCATCATATGCATCATTGCTAGCCATCTACAAAGTCAGATATTAAGAAGACTACACAAAAGAACACTTTTATTAAACATATGGGTCAAACAAATTTATAGATAGATCAAGCCATCAAAAAAAAGGAGTCCGAATAGAAAATATTGATTAATTTCTCGGGGGCAAGGGTCTACCAACCAATAAATATTGATTAATTTCTCATGGGATTGGGTTTAGTTTGTTGTGGATTCGATTCAGGTTTGATTTTGTTGGTCATTTAGATAAACGAGCGTGCTTGCAAATTTCGGTTCGTTTCTATGTAAAATAGTCGGGCTATTTGAGTTCTACTCGGGTTCTAATGAGCCAAACTTAAACAAAAGTTTGACAAGCTTGGTTTGGTTATTAGCACTATCCGCGATGAGTCAATATTGTGAATTTTAATTTTAGGTTAATTATACTTTGTTTCACTAAACTATGAGTTATGTGTCACTTTGTCCTTTGAACTATTAAAATTTTCACATTATCTCTTCAACTAAATGGTTAGTTTCACGTTGCCCACAAAACACAAACGTCCATTTTCTTTTTTAAAAACAATATCGATTTCAGGGCAAACTAAAACAAAATAATATAGTTTATTTTGCAAAGTGAAATAACTTTATGTTGAAATTGTAATGGTTGTTAATTATTGGAGAAGAGTGAAACTAATAATTGTATTTGAAAGTTCAATGTACAAAACTTGATTATTCAGGAAAAAAGTGACACAAATCTCATACTTTGATAGGACAAACTATAATTACGTCTGCATTTTAAAAAAAAAAAAAAAAAATTGGCTGGTGAAGTGTTATGAAATCTGGTTAGTAAGCAATTGCAATAAAAATTTTCAATAACCATCTTTGTACGTAATTTGTTAACATAATTTACGGGAAATTTTTTTTTTTACAGGCAGTCAATCAAAATTTGATAAATATACAAACTTATTAGGAATTCTCATCATTGGTTTGTATGTTTGTGTAATTGTCAAATTTTGATTGACTGTCTGTAAAAAATTGATTTACAGACTACCTGTAAAGAATCTATTCTCAATTTACGGACTTTACATTCTCAATTTACGGACCTAAGTTATCAAAATCATTGGATTGTAAAAAGTCTCAAGCAATATTANAATATTGATTAATTTCTCGGGGGCAAGGGTCTACCAACCAATAAATATTGATTAATTTCTCATGGGATTGGGTTCAGTTTATTGTGGATTCGATTCAGGTTTGATTTTGTTGGTCATTTAGAGAAACGAGCGCGCTTGCAAATTTCGGTTCGTTTCTATGTAAAATAGTCGGGCTATTTGAGTTCTACTCGGGTTCTAATGAGCCAAACTTAAACAAAAGTTTGACAAGCTTGGTTTGGTTATTAGCACTATCCGCGATGAGTCAATATTGTGAATTTTAATTTTAGGTTAATTATACTTTGCTTCACTAAACTATGAGTTATGTGTCACTTTGTCCTTTGAACTATTAAAATTTTCACATTATCTCTTCAACTAAATGGTTAGTTTCACGTTGCCCACAAAACACAAACGTCCATTTTCTTTTTTAAAAACAATATCGATTTCAGGGCAAACTAAAACAAAATAATATAGTTTATTTTGCAAAGTGAAATAACTTTATGTTGAAATTGTAATGGTTGTTAATTATTGGAGAAGAGTGAAACTAATAATTGTATTTGAAAGTTCAATGTACAAAACTTGATTATTCAGGAAAAAAGTGACACAAATCTCATACTTTGATAGAACAAACTATAATTACGTCTGCATTTTAAAAAAAAAAAAAAATTTGGCTGGTGAAGTGTTATGAAATCTGGTTAGTAAGCAATTGCAATAAAAATTTTCAATAACCATCTTTGTACGTAATTTGTTAACATAATTTACGGGAAATTTTTTTTTTTACAGGCAGTCAATCAAAATTTGATAAATATACAAACTTATTAGGAATTCTCATCATTGGTTTGTATGTTTGTGTAATTGTCAAATTTTGATTGGCTGCTTGTAAACAATTGATTTACAGACTACCTGTAAAGAATCTATTCTCAATTTACGGACTTTACATTCTCAATTTACGGACCTAAGTTATCAAAATCATTGGATTGTAAAAAGTCTCAAGCAATATTAGAATGAGAATGAATTCTTTATGCAACCAATCAAAATTTGAGAACTATACAAATACACAAATTAATGTTGAGAATTCCCAATAAGTTAATATAGTTCTCTAATTTTGATTGGATGTCTGTAAATATTTGATTTACAAGCTTTCCTATAAAAAATTTATTCTCTACTATAATTCCTAATCATTGAGACACATTTTAGAAGTGTGGCCACGGTGGTAGGAAGGTTGGTGGCTGCATAACCGCGTTGGTGTGATGACCATGGCGATGACGGTGATGGTGGTGTGACGTTAGGGGTGTTTGTGTGACAACCATGGCGGTGGGATGTTAACGGTGCGCATTAAGGTTAGGGCATATATATTCAAACCGTTAGACCCTTGTATTGTTCATTACTCATCCCATTTACTATCCATAAATAATAAATCAGTATCTAACGCATTAATTTGCGAACATATTGGATAGGTGCGAGTTAGGATTGCCACCTCTACTGTTACCCTTCTTATCTTATATTGCCCATTTAACTACAATATTTTTAACATTCCAGTCCCAACCTATACTTATTAATTTCACATTGTCTTAGTCTTAGGTTTCTACTAGAAATTAATTGAAAATTTGTGTGAATTCATCAAACAGAACTGCCATCTGGATTTAGAGCTATCTAAAAGTAATTCAAGTAACCGTAGAAAACTAAATAATAGAGGGAATGAAATACACTAACGTTATGCACACCAAAACTTGCACCAAATTATATGTAAGTTTTAGTGCACATAGTTTTACCCAATGAAAGAAGACCCGATAAGAGTTTAAGGACGTGATTCATTGAGATGATACATACAGATATATCATTAAAAATGAATACAACCAACTTTCTAACATGTATCAATGGTGAAAGAGGTTGCACTTGTCCAGAATACTCGCTAATTCTACCTATTAATACGACTTGACATAATAATAAACCTAAAGTCATCATGACCCTAATATTGCACGATTGCACTTGCCCAAAAGTACTTGCTAATTCTACCTATTAATACGACTCAACACGATAATAAAACTTAAAGTCAATATAACCATAATATGACACGACTCAATATTATTCAATTCGATGACTCGATTAACACACCTTTACTCTGCTGGAATCCTTTTTCTGCNTTGCTAATTCTACCTATTAATACGACTCAACATGATAATAAAACTTAAAGTCAATATAACCATAATATGACACGACTCAATATTATTCAATTCGATGACTCGATTAACACACCTTTACTCTGCTGGAATCCTTTTTCTGCCTCCCTGGACAGAAACAAGGCTCATAACATAATTAACAGCTTCAAACGGACAGGTCCTCCTCTGACCCGGAATATGTTTGATGGTACGGCTACGAGGATCATACAAGAACAGGGAATTAGAATCACAGTCTGAGGATCGAAAAATTATCTCGCCATTGTTTGAAACTCCCGATGGATAATCCAGTCCTTCTGGAAAAGCTCCGATAGTCAATTGCAGAGTCCAAGATTTCTCATCACCGTATTCTGTCATCGTCCATATCTNTGATCTCGCCATTGTTTGAAACTCCCGATGGATAATCCAGTCCTTCTGGAAAAGCTCCGACAGTCAATTGCAGAGTCCAAGATTTCTCATCACCGTATTCTGTCATCGTCCATATCTCCAACCTTCTGGAAGGATCATGTATCATAACAGAAAATGATCCCTTTAGAATCACAAGTTTCCTATCAATCTTGCTTTGAAAAGTGTAAGAGTCCGGCAGGGCTATCTGTCGAAACACTTCATTATCCAAGTCGAACAATACAATAACCTCCACTTTGGTAGATTTGTTGTATGCCAGCCAATGCAAAAAACCATTCACACAAATTGCAAGTTGAGTTTTAAAGATCACATCAGGGACAGCAACTTTTTTTTCTTTCCAAGAATCCAAACTCAATGTGTACACCCACGTGCGGATGGTTTCTGTTGGGAATACTAAGGGTGTGATTCTTACAACCTTGTAGCCATTGTTTCTGGGAATAAAGCCGAATCCAAAAAGGCTGCATCCAGGATCTTCAAACGGGTGATTAGGCCGACCACGAGGAAAAGGTACCCTAATAGGCCTAAACTGTCTGGTTACTGGATTCCACAACACAACGGTTGATGTGTCATTGACACTTAGACATGCCAATCCATTGCAAGAACCTTGAATGTAGAGAGAATAAATCGAGAAATCGGGCAATGAGAATTGGGGAATATTGAGAGGCACGTTATTATTATTATCACCATCACCATCATCAGGAGGGCTATGGAAATAGAATCCGAATCCCAATTCGCTACGGGTAAGAATAAGGAGTTTATGGGCAGTGGCACTGCTACGATGGAGCTGCTTTGAGAAGAAATTAGGGTTTGTGAGAAAAGCGTTCCAAGACTTTGAGACACAGCTGAGTCGCATCAACGATTTCATGGGAAGTCTCATTAGTATATCCAAGATTACATCTTCCGGCGGATCGACACCGGCGAACAATTTTTTGGATATCATGTTGCCTTGATAGTGCATGGATTTACTATATTTATGTGAATTGATCAGTGAAACAAATCCAAAACAGTGGAAAACAAATTTCAAGTGGTTAAAAGAAGTAATTCTAGTCTCAGCGTGAATAACATACCTTTGATCAGACTGAGAGAGAATTAGTTGCAAATTAACTCGGACACGTTACCTGTTAAACTAAAACAAAGAAGTAAGAGAATCAAACACAGACTATAGTGGTGGGGGAATTGGAATATTGGTGATGGTGAGTTCTATTAAGTAGAAGCTGATGGGGAAAAGAAACTAATAAGATGGTAGAAGTTGTGTTTGATACTGCTAAGGACTCCTATCCCCAAACCTAACAAAATTGAGTGGTGCTTAATTTTCGGGCTTAATTGTATTCTTTTCCGTGTTTAGTTTTGGAATTTAATTTTTTTTTTAGTTAATAGCACTTTTAATTTTTAAAGTATGTCTGTTTTGTTAGTTTAATCTTCATTGTATTAATTTTATTAATTTAGTTTCTAAAATTTTAATTCGTGTTACTTTGATCTCTAATTAGATAATTCGTTAAATTTTTNTTAGTTAATAGCACTTTTAATTTTTAAAGTATATCTGTTTTGTTAGTTTAATCTTCATTGTATTAATTTTATTAATTTAGTTCCTAAAATTTTAATTCGTGTTACTTTGATCTCTAATTAGATAATTCGTTAAATTTTTTGACAGAAGTGACTATGTGCTAATCTTTTAGACGGTATCACATTTGCCCATCAAAAAAATTTAACGGTTCGTCAATGTAGGGATCATTTAAATATAAATTAAATATGTTAGAGACCATATTAATACAAAATTAGTACTTTAAGGATCGAATAGACAAAATGTGCATACTTCAGAAATCAAAAATACTATTAACAGTTTTTTTTTGGGTCGGGCTCGAGCTTAATTGTTTGGGAATTGGGAAATTAACAAATTAATTGTTCAAGCCAATTATTGCTTCCTTTTTGTCAATATATTCAAGCTTAATTGTATTCTGTTGCCAAACTAAGTCAAAGGGTAAGGAATCCTATTCCCAAACAAAGCTGAACAATGATAGTGAGCAGACACTACGATGTGTTCATTCATTAACGAGTACTCTGGCCTGTGGCTTGTTTGACACTAAACCATAGATAGATGAAGATAAAATGTAGGTAAACTATATATATGTTGCTATTAATTATCATCAGCTGTTCTTCATTGAGTCATATAGGTATGTTGTTTTTGTACTAGAACAGGGACACGGTTAGGATTATATCATGAGGGAGCAAACAGAAATAGTGACATGGTCATAAATTTTTTTCAATAGGATCATTCGTTAAATTATCGTAAATATCAAAGTTTTAGTTGCATAAAATTTATCAAAATCAACTTTTATACTATACAATATTAATTTGGAGTACAAATCTAAAAACAGATTCAGACTTACCATCGTTAAAAATTAAGCACCTTGTGACAATGCACCTTTGACATGTCTTGAATTTCTCCATGTGTTTTTGGGCATTGACCCACATGTAACCTGAAGTGATTCACTAATGGAGTGCTTACAGGTTTAGCATGAGACATATTAAACCTTTCAAGCACCTTTGTGACAAACTGTTTCTGAGACAACCACAACTTTCCTTCAACCCAATTCGTGCAAATCTCCATACCAAGTATCTTCCGAGTAGCACTCAAGATCTTTCATGTTTAACTCCATCCTTAACAAGGATTTCAACCTGTTAATCTCAGTCATACTATTTGCAGCAATCAACATATCATCAATGTACAATAACAGAAAAATATGATAATCATCCCCAAGAATTTTAACATAAACACAATAATTATACTTACAACCAGTGTAACCAATTTAAAGTATATAGGAATCAAACTTTTTGTACCACTGTTGTGGAGATTACTTAAACTCATAAAAAGACTTCTTCAATCTACAGACAATGTGCTCAGACTTTGGTTGCTTGAATCCCTCGGGCTACTCCATGTAAACATCCAAGTCACCATGAAGAAAAGCTACGTTTAAATTTGTTACTCTAACTCCATATCATAATTGGCTATCAACACCAACATAATCTTGATGAACGTGTGCCTGACAACCAGGGAGAAGACGTCATCGTAATCAACCCCTTTCCTTTGCGAGTAACCCATTGCCATTAACTGACCCTTGAACTTTTCTTCTTCCTTTTCTGTTATCGCATCCTTTTTCCTTGTGATTGGATTGATTCTATCGGAGCCAGCATCTCAAGGAGTCATAGGCCATCATAAGCTTCTTTGAAGGCGATCCCTTCATATACCACTATAATAAGATCGCTTAAGCTTCTCCTAGCCTGTAGAGATCAAAGATTTTTCTGCCTCTAATTGACTGTCTTTTGTTACTACACTTGTTGTTGTTGGGGGCACTTTTCAATGCAACAAGCGTGGGTGTTGCTTATTGCCCCCTTAATGGATTACCGCCTCTTTTGTTCCTTCATTAGGGCGCCAAGCAGAATTTGAGTTGGACTTTCCTCTCCTTACTTCTCTCATGATCCTAACTGCCCTTTGTTACGAGCCCTTCACCTTGAGATCTTTCAGCGTTACTCTGCCTTCCACTGATTATACGCCAACAAGGCCCTCGTAATCTCCTCGATAGTCAACGTCTTCTTCCCATACAATAGAGTTGTAACCAAATTCTTGTAATAAGAAGAAAAAGAGGTTAGAAGCATCCGTGTTTCATCTGATAGAGTATCCAACATGATCTTCCTTCTTAAATTTGATATCAATCCTTAACAAATTGCTGATAATCTGATTGAACAAATTTATGTATTGAATCAGATCTGAACCGTCCACCATCTTAAGCCTATACAACTTTTGTTTAAGATATAGGTTATTCGATAAAGATTTTTAACTCCAAAAAGCATTGCTGGTCTAAAAACTTGGATAAATTTATTTTTTGTGTAAATTATATTGATATTCCTTGCGATTTAGCGAAAAATATATCCTATCCCATGTGGCTCTAGAAATTAGAAAGAATCACTTGTGGCTTGAGGTAAAATTGATCATTGGTAAGCTTATCGAATTTTGCTGACAAGCAAACCTTTGCCTTTACCAAATCCAAATGGAAAGTAAAATAATATGATCAACTATAAAAAAAAAAATTGAAAGAAGTTTTTTTTTTTTTTCTACAAAGTATTTAAGTTTGCGTCGATTAATCATTCGATCTTTGAGCCCATCACTGTCATTCAAGCTAGTTTAAGGACATATCCTCTAAAGACTAAGGATAGCGGGCCCTTAGGCGATGTAGGAAGTTATCGAACCGAAGATGTTTTTCTTGCAAAAGGGTAGGCTTGACAATGGACAGCCTTAATGGTTGAAAGAAGTCAAAGAAGTCTTTTTGATACTCAGAGTTTGGCCAATAGGCATATGAAGCATGGGCGGCTCAAAGTAATTTAAGGGCTAAAGTGGTAATTTACTTTGACGCCTTTTTATTTTTAGTATTATAAATTTTGATTAAAATTAATTCTTCTCATTTTTTGAGTTGTAAATGTATCAATTGAGTTTTTATATTTAAATTTTGTTATCATTTTTTTTCATTGGTAATATTGCTAATCCAATTATTTTTTCTTGTGACATGGTCAATTCTATGTAAAATTTTATCAATTTTAATTTTAAAAAGCTTATTTTTATAGAAATAAATGTTACAAAAATTAATAATATTATTCTATAAGCAATGTATACATTTGAAGAAAAAAAATTTGTCTTTTTATATAATTTAGTATCTGCAATTGGAGTATTTTCTTTCATTTATAAAATCTTCTTTAAAATATTTTATTTTAAAAATAAATCTAAACTATCAATGTTTGAAAATTTGTTATCTTTTAAGAAACTTTCGAGATCAAGATAAAAAATTTTAAATTATCAATATTTAATGATTTTTTTAAGTTAAATAAAAAAGTAAAAATAATTCTTTATTTGAAATTGATATGGAGAGTGAGTGAGTGATAATAAAAATGAGAGGGGAGGGGCATTCCAGTGTTGTAGAGGGAGAGGGAGAGAATGCGGTTGAAAATGGGTGGGAGAATTATAACTTGACTTTTAAGTATACCATCAGTTTGTTTTAATAAAATTTTAGTTTTTTAGATTTGTATTGTAATGGGTTGAATTATGAGCCCAAAAAATTATTAAAATTAAAATTTTTGATTGATCTTAAATTTTGACAGGCTTTTTTATTGTGTTTATAATTTTCGTGGACTTAAAATTTTGAAGTGGGCTAATTATTTATTTAAAATTCTGGCCTTCTAAAATTATGGGGCCTAAGCCCAAAATGTTTTACTTCTATAGGTGGGCCGGCCCTGATCTGAAGAAATAAATAACTTCTCACCTTTGATGATGTGAAATTTTGCTGAGTTGGACATAAACATGTTTGGATGGGTCTGGTCTTATAAAATATGGAATCTCCAATGAAAATATGGAATCGGTTTTAGGATAATTAACTCACACTGTATCTCAAACTTTGACCTAAACATTTTATAGATTAAATAAGATAAAATAAGAGACCGATTATTATTGGTGGTACGATTTAAACCGAAACTAATTGTTCACTTTCAACTCATAATATACACCAATTGTCGCATCCACCAGAGCGAAACAAACGTTCCGTTCTTTTCGACAGCATCCTTCCGCATTGGCGGCAAGTGGAGCATCACAATCTCATTCATTATTTTTGATCTACATATATCAAAGCCCATAGCACTGGCGACGTCTCTGGAATAAATGCAAGGAAGATGTATAGCTGAAATAGGATCTTGTGGAACAAATTTGATTCTGCAAGTGATTCGGTACGAACGAAGAAACTCCAGAATGAGTATGTCCTGGATTCCCGAATTCATTCTCGTCTTAATACACCATGGAATCTACAAAAACATTCTAGGAGAGGGCTCGTAATGCTCTTCTCAAAGATCACAAGGTGCTGAAATAGCAGGATAGGGACTAATGCAATTTCAAGTGATAACAAGGACGAGTTATAAATTCAGATATTTTGAATTTGAATATTGAGAATTCCTTGAAGTCAGGTCATGAGAGATTTATCACTCATGAATACTCTAATCTCGACATAAATAACTTGTTACGTACATAAACTGATCTGGACAGTCCAAACAAAAAAATGAATACACGAACTGATGCAGACCTAACAACAATGGGGTTTGTTTGCTAGAAGACATGGACAGCCTAGCCCAACCCCATGCGACCTTTTTCCCATGTTCTTTCCATAAAGCAGACCTGACCCACAATGCCCGGCAAGAGTCATGATTTGAGTACTCCCAAACAAGGAAGAAGAATCCTTTGTTTTTAAAGAGCAAATCCTTCCTTGTAATGAGAATTTGGGACCATCCCATTTAAATGAGTCATGAATGGAGTACGAAACTCAATATTATTTGTTTCTCTTTCCAAATCAATGGTTGTGAGCAATTTATTCAAAATTTGATTTTTTTTTTTTTTACGTAAATCAATAATAAGGTAGAATTTAAATCAGACTTTACTTTTTTTTTAACATTCATCGATAAAAAGATGAAATTCGTGACACTTTCCTCTGAAATATAACTAGGGTTTAATCTGACCTATATTATATTAGGCTGCATTTTGTGTATGGAGGTGCAATGTTTTATGAATTTCCTTAGGACCTTTTGTTGGGAAAATAGGTTTTCCCACAAGTGTAAATCAATGGAAGCAATATAAATAAAATAATAGAAAATAAATAAGCACACAAGATTTACGTGGTTCCCTCAAATAACTTGAGGTACATCCACGACGACCGGTAGGTCAGTTTCTTCCACTATCACCAAATCAGATTACAAAGTGGCCAAAAGGCATAAGCCTTACAAACACACCAAGGTGTAAATCACAAGAGGAAAATACCTCACAAAATAAGTGAACCAAATCTCCAAGAACAAACCGCAAGAAACCCAAATATCAAGTGAAGAAAT
>CAUOFW020010501.1:106037-118299 GCA_963454935.2 Ilex paraguariensis | reverse complement strand
CAACGTTCCGTTCTTTTCGACAGCATCCTTCCGCATTGGCGGCAAGTGGAGCATCACAATCTCATTCATTATTTTTGATCTACATATATCAAAGCCCATAGCACTGGCGACGTCTCTGGAATAAATGCAAGGAAGATGTATAGCTGAAATAGGATCTTGTGGAACAAATTTGATTCTGCAAGTGATTCGGTACGAACGAAGAAACTCCAGAATGAGTATGTCCTGGATTCCCGAATTCATTCTCGTCTTAATACACCATGGAATCTACAAAAACATTCTAGGAGAGGGCTCGTAATGCTCTTCTCAAAGATCACAAGGTGCTGAAATAGCAGGATAGGGACTAATGCAATTTCAAGTGATAACAAGGACGAGTTATAAATTCAGATATTTTAAATTCGAATATTGAGAATTCCTTGAAGTCAGGTCATGAGAGATTTATCACTCATGAATACTCTAATCTCGACATAAATGACTTGTTACGTACATAAACTGATCTGGACAGTCCGAACAAAAAAATGAATACACGAACTGATGCAGACCTAACAACAATGGGGTTTGTTTGCTAGAAGACATGGACAGCCTAGCCCAACCCCATGCGACCTTTTTCCCATGTTCTTTCCATAAAGCAGACCTGACCCACAATGCCCGGCAAGAGTCATGATTTGAGTACTCCCAAACAAGGAAGAAGAATCCTTTGTTTTTAAAGAGCAAATCCTTCCTTGTAATGAGAATTTGGGACCATCCCATTTAAATGAGTCATGAATGGAGTACGAAACTCAATATTATTTGTTTCTCTTTCCAAATCAATGGTTGTGAGCAATTTATTCAAAATTTGATTTTTTTTTTTACGTAAATCAATAATAAGGTAGAATTTAAATCAGACTTTACTTTTTTTTTAACATTCATCGATAAAAAGATGAAATTCTTGACACTTTCCTCTGAAATATAACTAGGGTTTAATCTGACCTATATTATATTAGGCTGCATTTTGTGTATGGAGGTGCAATGTTTTATGAATTTCCTTAGGACCTTTCTGGTTTTCACCTATATTAATAAAACAGAACCTCCTGTTTGAGCTACTTATGATTATTAATTAAAAAAACACTACAACGGTTCAAATTGTTTCGATATGATGGTTATATTATGATTTAACTTTTTAACTACGATAACTCATTTAAATTTTAACCTTTTAACCATGATAACTAATTTAAATTTCAACTTTTAACCCTTTAACTATTGTAATTCACTTAAAATTTTTAACGTTTTAATAACAGTAACTCATTTAAATGTTATTTTTAATCAGAATAACTCAACACATACATTGAAAAAAAAAATGTGTTTTGCA
Source organism: Ilex paraguariensis (assembly GCA_963454935.2). Classification (NCBI taxonomy): domain Eukaryota; kingdom Viridiplantae; phylum Streptophyta; class Magnoliopsida; order Aquifoliales; family Aquifoliaceae; genus Ilex; species Ilex paraguariensis. Next base: position 116,954 of record CAUOFW020010501.1, on the reverse strand, counting down.
TAGGGGCACTCTAGTGATTTGATATACCAGAATATATGACCTAATAACTGGATTTAGTTGGTTAGGGATTAAGATATATTGGACTTAGCCTTTAAAATTGATTTGTTTAATCTAAAAGAGGATGTCTACAATCATCTTATAGCTGATGGCTTGGATGATTGTGCTTTGTGCATTGTATCTGTGCATACATGGTATTAGTACCTATTTTATAGTTGGGTTTGCTTAGACTTTAAGCCAATGTACCTACTTAAGATAATTTGCTAGGCCACTAACAGCTTCTAGAATTTTAGATATTGTCTAGATACCACAAAACATGTAAGTGATGGAGTCCTCAAGCTGCTATCATAAAATGTGGCTGCTTGTTGGAAACTATTAGAGTTATATAAGATTAATAAATCGTACATAGTGTAAAATGGCATATCCAGTGTACGAGACTCCCGTCTTGCGAGGTTTGGAAAATTCGTACATAGTGGCTCAGATAAAAAAAAAAATTAGAAGCTACGATTTTCAGATAGCATGTTCAACTTTTATACTTAATTATTGATGCACATAATTTACAAGTAACTTTGTGCATTACTTGTTTGGTATGTTTCCATCAATCCAAACACATGATCGTGAACAATTCATTTTGAAACTAGTTTTTACTTTTCATTTACACTTATAAGAATGGGGAATTTGGATTTTGTTTATATATGTATATCGATAAGGAGGGGGAATTTGCGTTAGATTATGTAAACAGTCGAATGTTAACCTCTGCCTCTGGAATGTAACCGTTGTTTAATCCAACTTAGCTAGAGTATATTAAATCAATGTATTATGAATGTCATTGAGATCGTTCTCGCTTCCATGATTTGATATACCAGAAAATATAACTAATACCGAATTTTTTGGTTAGGGATTAACATATAGTGGACATAGTCTCTTAGATTTGATTTCTATAATCTCAAAGAGGATCTCTTGCAAACATTTTATAGCTGATGGCTTGGTTGATTGTGCTTTGTGCATTGTACCTGTGCATAGAAGGTATTAGTGTTAGGTACTGTTATGGTTGAACCTCCACATGCACACTAAACATTACAGTTACTCTACAAATTGATAATTGTGGTTGTAGTTTTTGGTGGCAACCAATGATGGTTCTTCTCTATAAAGGAGAAAATTATGGAACCGCAAAAATAATTTTTGTACCGTAGTCCCAAATTTTATAGTTTTAGTGGATTTTCATATATATAAGTTTTCGAGTTTGTTTATAATAAAAAAAAATACTACATTAAACTAAATCTTTGTTTATAAATCCCAAAGCAAGCCTCACAAAATACAATCTTCTCTATAAAANGATGGTTCTTCTCTATAAAGGAGAAAATTATGGTACCGCAAAAATAATTTTTGTACCGTAGTTCCAAATTTTATAGTTTTAGTGGATTTTCATATATATAAGTTTTCGAGTTTGTTTATAATAAAAAAAAATACTACATTAAACTACATCTTTGTTTATAAATCCCAAAGCAAGCCTCACAAAATACAATCTTCTCTATAAAAACTAATAGGTATGATGGAGAGTACAATGTATATATGATGGATCAGCACTTATAAGATAATTAAATTAAATCAAATCCTTACCATGTGATCCAAACATTTGTTTTTCCTCTTGTTCTTTCTCTTACCCATCTTTCATCACTTTCTTACAAATTTATTATTTCTCATTACTTTGAAATTCTCCAACATGGCTTAAGGGATAGATCCAGAAAGTTGGTCTGAAAGAATATAAATAGAGCAATGATATTGGGATATAATTTGAGAACGTAATGAGTTGTCACTAATGATATGATAACGAATTCATTAAAGCTACAATGGAAACCATCATTAAATACATTTCACTATTATTTCATTGGTGTAATTCATTATGTCCCTAAATTATGCTCCTTAATTATGTCCCAATAACATTAGTAATATAAATATATATTTGGATGGCCTTTACAACTCTCAAAAAATATACGGAACGAGGCCACATGCTAGTATGACAATACACAATTTTCTTAAATGTTTGCTAGATTGCCCTAACCACAACATCATTGAAAGCAAGTTGAACATTCAACCCCTTCAACAGTATCTAGTTCACAAGGACTACTACCGCAAGCGAATTCGAACTCATAACGACTAGAGGAGAGCGGGACTTTCACCCTCCATAAAACGTATAACTTATTAATGCAAACTAATAACACCTATAGTATAATCAAATCATATTAAAATACAATTGGTTAGACCTGCTTTGTTTTTCTTGTTGTTTTTCCTTTTACAAGTATGTCATACACATGTGTGTCTATATATATATATATATTGTTTTTTTCTTACTTCCAGTTAGAAAACTTTGTAAATGGGTCTAGAGAAGGATCCACAAAGTTGGAACAAGAGAATAAAAGTATATAAAGAATGGCCTTTTAAACTTCTCGTAAAATCTAGACAACCACTCTACATAATTAATTTGGTGGANATGGGTCTAGAGAAGGATCCACAAAGTTGGAACAAGAGAATAAAAGTATATAAAGAATGACCTTTTAAACTTCTCGTAAAATCTAGACAACCACTCTACATAATTAATTTGGTGGAATATGTTACCAATACTACTATGATAATAGACATTTTCAAATTTTCGGGTGGTCGTCCCCATCTGGTAATATGACTCGCCAACACAAAAGAAAAAAAAAAAAACTAGATATGAGTTTAACATTTATAGGTGCATATCATAAATGGATTTACTTTCAAAAATGGTTGAACCTAAAAATAGGTTTATACAAACTGGATGAGAACACCAATCGAACTATAAACAATTACAATGTATTGTACGTGCATGACTTGAGCCGGTTTTAACACGGCATGATTTGGAATAGGGTCTCATTACCAGCCACAAATTCATTACTAATCCAAATAATTTGTTTAGTATAGGTGTACTATTGTTAGGCATGATATGCTTGCGTATGATATGTATTTTGTAAACGATGTTTGTTGAATAGATGTGTTTTGGTTTGACTTACACATATTGTTGTATAAACAACAATCAGTCAATTCTTGCCGACTACATCTAACCGCTTCTTAAGATATACGGAGCGAATCAATAATGTGATTTTGTTGGCATAGACCTATCGCTATGAGTCAAATATTAATATATTATTTTTTTTTTAAAAAAGAATATTTTTTTTAATTATTAAGTATGACTTATTTTTACAAGAAAAATACATAAATTGTATTTTGTAATGGATGCCCATTAATGGAGTCTAATTGGATTCAAAAGCATATTGTCTTAGGCACTAGTTTAATGGCTGACATTTGGGCTATTCCATGGGAAAATGTCAAACTCTCAACATCTTGAAGTTGTTTTTTCAGATTCCTTTTCATAAAATGGCGGACTTTTACACTTTATTCCCTCTAAATATGCATTTTGAACTTTTTTTGTAATCAAAATAGTTAAATGAAATATTTTAAATTCCAAATATTGGTAAAAATGATAGTTTACTCCCCCCACAATGATGAACTTTGAGATTTATCAAAGATTAACAAATTCAATATCAAAANCCTCTTGAAGTTGTTTTTTCAGATTCCTTTTCATAAAATGGCTGACTTTTACACTTTATTCCCTCTAAATATGCATTTTGAACTTTTTTTGTAATGAAAATAGTTAAATGAAATATTTTAAATTCCAAATATTGGTAAAAATGATAGTTTACTCCCCCACAATGATGAACTTTGAGATTTATCAAAGATTAACAAATTCAATATCAAAAATCAAATTTTCGGTATTGTTCCTTTATTTTTCATTTAATAAAAGCGTGATATGTATACAATTTTTCTTATTTTATACTTTTACATTATTTTGATATTTTTATAATCAATGACTACAAATCATTTAAACCAAAATCTACAACTCTAGACCAATATCAATATTTTACTCACATTTTATGTGGATGTTGTAGACTTATCCAAGATTAACATATACGGATCAGAACAGAGATATAACCTAGGGGTTCATACTGTAGTTTTTACTATTAACATAGATGATGTACTTACACCTAATATGATTTTTATGTGCAATTTTCATGTGGTAATGTCTTTTCCTTTTTTTTTTTTTTTGGGGGGGGGGGGGAATAAAATAGTTAATTTATGGTCTAAAACCACCTAATGTTAGGGTAATGTATTCCATTTTTTTTTTCAACCGTCAGGGGTGTTCAGACAAATTTACGTGCACTTCGATTAATTCGTTCCCTGGTTTGATCAAAGACAGATCATTTACGTCGGAACTAGGGTATTATTCATAATGAATAAATCTCTTATAGTCTGGCCCCCAAGAGGTTGTTAAGATTTTAAACTTAGAATGTCTGAATTTACAGTTCGTCTCTATTACCATTTAAACTACTCCTCAAGATAACGTGTTTCTAAACCAAACAACGTGGACACAACATATAATTATTTCTTTATTTGTAAGTTTAGCTTGCCTGCACATGATATCCACCACAACTTATTTATACAGCTTTAAATTAAATACTAACTAACCTTCCCCTGTTTTAATTATGGTCCCAAAGCAAATCTCTCTCTCTCTCCCTCTCTACACTAATAGTTATGGTGGAAGGTACAATGTATCGGTACCTACTAGATAATTAAATCAAACCACAATTTAATCGATTAGACCAGCTTACTGAACATTGTTAGGTGCATACTTTTATTTTGCTTCTTGTTTTATCTCTTACCCATCTGTCATTCACATGGTTGTGATATAATGTTGATGCTTACTGTTTGAAATTCTAAGAAACAGGTATAGGAGTGGATCTAGAATGAAGATTTTAATCGAGACGAGTTACTCAGGTTCGCTTTAAATAAGACTCAGTTAGAGTTCGACTCGTATTATAAATGAGAATAATTTTTTATGTTGGTTTAGAGAAACAAGCCTAAATAGGTTCGGCTTGAGCTCACAAAATTTGACTCATTTATATGTAAAATAGTCGAAATACTCGGATTCGAGCTCGTCTCATTTATAAATAAATCAAGATTGAATAATTTTTCAAATTCGTTTAAAAAAAACGAGTTCAACAGACTCATAAAGGTCAGTTCAATTACCATTCCTATCCAAAATTTTAGTCCGGAATTGTACTCGCCACATAAAAGAATCAACTTACACGTCATGACTAGACCATAAATGCATTGTATTTGTAGGAGTTAAGTTCATTCTAACACTGACCCAACCCGACCCAACTCTTTAGCAACCCTAGTGTCGCCATTGAGTTGATCCAATGTGCATCGATAGTTCTCATAATCAAATATGCTCTGAACAATCAAATAATATTATTTGTACATAATTTATTGACATAATCCATCACAATTATATAATTAGTTGCGGGTTCCAATATATAACATNTTCATCACAATTATATAATTGGTTGCGGGTTCCAATATATAACATTGATTTTACTGTGGGTCCCAACATTTATTAAGACCCACTACTTATTTAATGTTTGTTATTATATAATTTAATTTTTAAATTCACGTAACATTGCTCTTATAAATTATATTCAAGTAAATATGTTTTGACAATGTGTTTTTAATAGATAGGGTTTGGTTTAATCCACACCGTCCCAATTATTAAGACTCAATTTATTTTTATTTATTGCGGCCACTATGTTTCTCTCTCTCTCTCTCTTAATGGATTCCGGCCCACCAAATATTTTTATTTTGGTTTTTGTCTGACAATGACCTAATAATGTTGCACTAAGAGTCAAATACTAGAATATTAATTACCCTTATCAAATATGACTTCTTTCATACAATTAAATATATTGATTTTAATTTGTCAAGATAGGTGGCGTGCTAGTGTTTTAGTCATTAACATCGCGAGGTTCTAAGCATGAGTCTCGTCACGTGATTTGTGGGTTTGTATATATCTTAAATTATGGATAACTCGTATTTGAAGGCACGATTCAATATAAATGATTTTGAAAGTAATATTGGTGATCGTTAGATGAATTTTTTAAAACCTATTCTATTTTATTTTATAGATTTATTCAAATACTACAAGGATAAAAAAGAACAATCCTCATATCCTTTCGTAATAGGGGCCGACTTTTACACGTTTTTCGCCCCTCCCCCCCAAAATTTACATTTTCACTTTGGGTTTTTTCTTTTTAAATCTTTTTTCATTGTCCGATCATATCGGAGTCTGGGAGAGAGAGGAAGTTAGCATACTTACTCTCATTTTGAAGAGATTGATTTTTGAGCTAAAACCCGCGACATATGAATTTGGCGGATGTAATCTATAGTAAAATAGACATACTATTGAAGGTTATTATCATTAACAAACTAATAAAAAATAATAATAATATTTTTTTCGGTACCATAACTCCACTTTTTCTTTCTGACAGTGAATCCTGATCAAAATCAAAGGGTCCTTGAAATTGGCTATGGCAGAGCCTCTTTTAGGAGTGAGACATCAAAATTTTGAAAGGGGGACCATGAACCAGCAGACCCTGAGGCAGTAAAAGAGGGGACAATGCAAAAGCCAGATATGTAATCTGGGACAGGCCATGTGTGATGATTGTTACCCTTTTCTATCAGCTGATACACAACCTATGTGCACCACACATCTTAGATTTAAGTTGTTATTCATTATTCTTCATTACAATGTTTAAAATTAAACATGTCATTAATCGAATTTTTACTCGAATCTAAATTTGGTTAGTTCATATGGTTTATTTTTTTGGCCGGCCGATTATCAAAGTTCAATAATGAAACTGTTAGAGTATGTGCGACTCATATTTGTTGTGTGCACAATGACAAGGAGGCAGATGCCGGACCACGTAAATCTCTGTGTTATTTTCTCTTGCTTTCTTAATTGTTTGATTTCTTATTATTCACCATAATTGTTGCACGATCACAACATAAACTCATTATAACATATCTCATGCATTTGGATTTAGTTCAATTAATATCCAATCTGATTATAATTTGATCTGAATTACATAAGGAGTAATAAGTTACGCTTTCCCGAAGAGAGCTCGAATCAATGAGATGAAAGATGGGATAAGAAAGAAAGGCTTAGCACAAAAGATCAATCATTGAGCCTTGGGTCACTACCGACTTGATCCGGTCATGTTTTTAAATTGAATTCTCTAATTTTAATAAATGCGGATAAAAACTGTGAATATAAAATCCTCACACATCTGAATCTAATTCAAAATTCAGATTGAAGTTTTTGAATTAGATTCAAGGGCGGATTGCTCAGAATCCAATCCGTTTGATAGATTGGCTCTTATTTTTAAACAAACAAGGAACTTAGGACTAAGTCAATCCCAATCATGCATTGATCAGATGGTTTTCTTTGTTTTTCTAAATAGCCTAATTACATAGCATACACTTTCATAAACCTTGGAGAAGTGGATGTCTTTGAAACATTGGTGGGGGGGTAAAAGTGATGATCAATTTTGGAATGGAAATATGTAAGGTTGCTGTGGGGTTAAGACAACCTGCTGGAATCCTACTATTGCCTTGTCGATATACCCCTGTCAAAAGATTGAGATACAGTGGCCTATGGAGATGTCCACCCATCCAGTAATTAGTACCATATATCGCGAAAACTAGCTAACTAGAGCCTTAACGGTATGATTTTTTTATTTTATTTATTTATTTTTTCTTCTGAAAAAGAAGGTAAGAGAAAGAGAGAGTGTCCAGAAACCACTTTAATAAGCTTCACTGGTAGAATCTTTAGACCTCCAACCGTACTAGAAACGAATCNAAGAGTATGTGCGACTCATATTTGTTGTGTGCACAATGGTAAGGAGGCAGATGCCGGACCACGTAAATCTCTGTGTTATTTTCTCTTGCTTTCTTAATTGTTTGATTCCTTATTATTCACCATAATTGTTGCACGATCACAACATAAACTCATTATAACATATCTCATGCATTTGGATTTAGTTCAATTAACATCCAATCTGATTATGATTTGATCTGAATTATAAGTTACGCTTCCCCGAAGAGAGCTCGAATCAATGAGATGAAAGATGGGATAAGAAAGAGAGGCTTAGCACAAAAGATCAATCATTGAGCCTTGGGTCACTACCGACTTGATCCCGTCATGTTTTTAAATTGAATTCTCTAATTTTAATAAATGCGGATAAAAACTGTGAATATAAAATCTTCACACATCTGAATCGAATTCAGATTGAAGTTTTTGAATTAGATTCAAGGGCGGATTGCTCAGAATCCAATCCGTTTGATAGATTGGCTCTTATTTTTAAACAAACAAGGAACTTAGGACTAAGTCAATCCCAATCATGCATTGATCAGATGGTTTTCTTTGTTTTTCTAAATAGCCTAATTACATAGCATACACTTTCATAAACCTTGGAGAAGTGGATGTCTTTGAAACATTGGTGGGGGGGTAAAAGTGATGATCAATTTTGGAATGGAAATATGTAAGGTTGCTGTGGGGTTAAGACAACCAGCTGGAATCCTACTATTGCCTTGTCGATATACCCCTGTCAAAAGATTGAGATACAGTGTCCTATGGAGATGTCCATCCATCCAGTAATTAGTACCATATATCGCGAAGGTAAGAGGAAGAGAGAGCGTCCAGAAACCACTCTAATAAGTTTCACTGGTAGAATCTTTAGACCTCCAACCGTACTAGAAACGAATCTAACTAGTGTGCATAGCGGTTAACAACTGATCTTCAATGTGGACTTCAAGACACAAATCTCCAACCTCAAAATAAGAAGTTTGATTGGTACCCTACTAGACCATCCCACCCGTGGTCTTAATGGTATGATTTATAACCTTGTACATAGATATGTATTTACAAGTAACACTTGCAAGTAAGATGGAGTACATCTGATTTTTTTATTGACCTCGTATGAATAAAAATCCCGCTCGTCGAGTCATTTTTTTATGCATTAATATTATGTAATTCCGAAAAGTACTAGCTAATTTTGCTTAAAGATTGTATTTTGCATATTTTTTATTGCTTATTTTTCTCTTTAGAAGGAATTTTCAAGTTTGAAATCTCTAATATAAAATAGAAGAAACTTCAATAAACAAATTAAATGATTTCAAATAAATTCATTCAACAGTCACTAACATTCCTCTCAAAATCATTCATATTAAATTTTTCTTCCCCCTCTCCCTCTCCCTCTCCATCTCCATCTCCATCTCCATCTCCTTCCAAATTCATCACTTCTCATTTATGTTATATTGTACCTTCAAGTACGAATTACCTCTAATTATGTTATATATAACAATAGATTATACACAAAAACTAATCCAACTCTTGCCTAGAAGTAAGTCCCCCATAATGAGAGACATGTAGTGGACTAGCAGTCATGTATTTTTTTTTCTCATTTCTTAAAATGGGTTATGGCATTAAAGAAAATGAGTATTATTTAAACCAATAATATGGAAATCTTGAGCAAGAAAAAAAAATTGTTTTTCTTTTATTACTTTTGTGGTAAAAATAATTACCACAACATTGATAAAAAAAAAACAACCACACAAATGATAAATGAATATAAGATACCAAAATTTTTGATATCGAAGACTTGTACCCCTCTTCTTCAAGAATTTTAGTGTGCCCTCGTGTTACTTTTCACCTATTTTTGAGCCATTTTCATCTGATATAGATAGATTTCCGGAGAATTATAATTAATTATTTTTTAATAGTAATTTACCCATGTATGTGAACAAAATATTTTACAACTCGTTATGAACTAGTTTACAATAGCTTTGACATTTTTTTTTTCTTCGTGTTCATGCTTACGTCGATTATTTTTTCAAATTCAATTATTGGTCATTGTAACTTAAACTGATCTAGTACACATCTTCAAAAGGATAATGTTAATCTATAATATAAAACAATGTAGACTTTAATAAGTTTATTTGACGATCTCAAATAGACTCATTTAACGACTATTAACATTCCTATCAAATTTATTCATATAAAATTTTTCTCCTCTGAATTTATCACTTCTTACTTATCGTATCTTTAGATGCGGGTTAACCCCTTAAGGGATGTCATGATGAACATATATGAATTTATGACAAACTTTTTCATCGTTCCTGGAATTTTCCACCAAACTTTGACGTTGAGATCTTACGCGTCCCTTGTTATATGTAAATCTAGAAAATCTTTTGTGGGCCCTCTAATTTGTTTTTCTTTCTCTTTAAACCTTTGATTCTGCAATATTTTTCTTCATTAACGGTCAACGTTTTGTCCTTTCTTCGAATTCAAGTTGAACGACAAATGAACAAGATGTAATAAGATTAATATTCTAGAGAGTCAATGTCTTTTTAACAAGTCATTTACAATGTGCAGAAGAAAGTCATCATTTAGAAGTTTTAGCAACCAATGTTGACATCAATTGTATTTTTTTTTTTATGAATAAATTATAATGATATTTTCTTGAATTTTTGGTTATATATAAAAATGATAATATAAATCGGGAAAAAAAATATCATGAAAAGAAATGATGATTGCTATTAAAGGATCGAAGACAATTATCGGAATCTTTGGTGAAAATTGTCAACCAAATCACCATTTTATTGTTACTTGATTGAGTTCAAACTTTAAATATAAATAAAAAACATTGCCAAACATGAAATTCAAAACTTATTTTTGGTTGAGATTAGCTTAAAAGTGATTTATATTAAGGTATATAGAACTAAGAGAATGTTAATATTATTTTTGAATATTAGGGGTGTTTGTATAAGTTTGTCAAAATTAAGAATGTCGATATAATTTATCCATCTTTTGATTTTGCGCTTTTTAAACTGACTACTTATTTTTTCTATTTTTTTAATAGATTATTTGCCATTAATGAATAGAAACCCACTTAGACATAATATGTCTCACTTAATTTCACATTAAGTAATACATCGAAGAAAAAA
>CAUOFW020010501.1:45477-101780 GCA_963454935.2 Ilex paraguariensis | reverse complement strand
TACTTTTCTTGGAAACAAACAGATTTAATAAAATTCAATGTACTTTCTTATGTTTTGCAGGAATCTTCATCCCTTAAAAACATACCAGTAGTGATTATGTCATCTGAAAATGTTCCTTCAAGGATCAATAGGTAAGAACAAATCCAATTCAAACCAGCCATCATATAAAAAGGTGATTGGATTTTATTTACTGGAAACAGTAGAAATGTTGGAAATTGATTGGTGGATATTGTTAAATCTTATCTGCAGATGTTTAGAAGAAGGAGCAGAAGAATTTTTTCTCAAACCAGTGAGACTATCAGATGTCAATAAGCTTAAACCCCATATGATGAAAGCCAAATTCAAAGATCATGAAAAGCCAGCAAAACAAGAAGAAGAAGCATCAGAAACACCAGAGGTACAGCAATCACAACCACCACAACCTCAAAGTAATAATAACAAGAGGAAGGCCATGGATGAAGGGCTTTCATCAGATAGAACAAGACCCAGATACAGTGGCCTCACTGTGGTCTCTAATTGATCATGACAAGTACTTTTTTCTGTTCCTTTTTGCCCAATCTGAAAAATGAAATTCACATAACCCTTGTAGAGAGAGAGAGAGAGAGAGAGAGAGAGAGATGCATACATGAAAATAATTAAATTCAATTTCTTTTTGCTGACTTCAATAGATAATTCAAAAAAAAGTTGACCTGTATTTACAATGTGATCGCCTGTTTACAATTCATCGTTGTTATCGCTTGAACTATTATTAGAGTTATCTCTTATAGCTATCAAGTACCTTGGTCAATGAATTAAATTTTGATTAGAATCCAAATGAGATCAATGGGATATATATTAATTTTTTTTGGATGATTAACCTCTATTTATAGGCTTACTTGCAAAATAGTGAGACTTTAGAAGGAGAGTCGCATATTAAGATTTTTTCTATTACATTTTCACCCAATTCCACCAACACAATAAATTTACCATTGAAATTGAGTAAAGATGATGGAGAGATTTTAATTTCCATTGGACCGCTAATGGAGCGTCGTCGAGCTTTTTTGTTAATTAAGATATCTAACAGAATTTGAAGGATCGAAGTTCTTGGAAAATCAATTTTTGAATCAATCGTTCGAAGGGCCTTTCTTTGAAGTTTTTTAATTCTTTGTTTGGTATAATGAAAAAATGAAAGGAAAAAAAAATAGAAAAATAGATTAAATATCATATATGATAAGGAATAAAAATAGAAATAATGGACTAGCCTTCTTTTTAATTCACCAACAACTAACCCTCTAAAATTAGGAGAAAAAGTAAATACAAAAATAATTATGTGAGATTAAATATATGTATTTTTTAATAAATGCATATTTCTGATTTATCTATTGTATATTATGTACACATTTTTATATTCTTTAATAAATAGGTAAATCTGTTTGATTCGTAAAGTAATTGGCCGACAAGAATCTAAATTACATAAGGCTTCTACGTGACAAAAACAGGATATGACATGAACACACCAAAATGATCCATTATTATGGCCCAATAAATTATTGGGCTTTGAATTCAGCCCATGGGCCACGGCTTTTTTGTCAAGGCTTAAAAAAAGGCTTTACTAGCACAGCAACATCAGAAATCAATGAAACTACTAAGACAGAAACCACTGTCCCATACAAACTGAACAACGAATGAACGAACAACAGTAAGCAAAAAGAGAGATCCCAATCAACCGTTAACACGGCTTAAAACGGCCAAAAAACAAGTGCCAAGCCAAGGCCTCATTGAATCACATTCTTATGTGCAACACCAATGCAATTTTAATGAATGATAATTGCATGACCCTTGAAAAGTAGTAATAGAGCAACAAAAGAATGGAATGGTGAGAGTTTCTACAGTTTTAGAGCCTCTGCTTTAACAGTGTTTAGTACATCTTCAATACGATTGTTGACCTCCTTGAACTTTTGATTAAGAGAGTTGTTTTTCCTCTTGTTGACGAGGAGTGTCGTTTATGACTATGCTCGTCTCTTGTGTTTCCTATTTGGCAACCCCGAGTTCCAGATGAATGAGAGAACTGTTGAGGGGGCTGGCCAGTAAGCATTTCCAATATTTGTTGGGTTTACTTGGCCAATCCTCAATGGTCTGATTCATTCCTTTCTAATTTTGTTCCAAGTTGAGCACCCTTTGAGATTCTTGCTGCTTGTTGGCTTTAGGAGAGTCTCGATTATGGTTATCTCATTCAAGTGTCTCTGGCTAGTCTGAAGGTGTCTTCATTAGTTTGATCCATCAAATGGTAGTCACCATTCAAAGTCATTTTTTCTTTATGGGTTGTGATATTGGAAGGAAATTTTCTATCAATTTCCACAGACGACGTCAAAATGTTAGTACAAAATTTACCACAACATCCATGTAGGTCAAAATGAACTTTATTTGCCTTTGTGTCAGCTTTCTGGATATTTGAATAAGCTCTCTTAGGCTCCAAGCAAGATTTTCAAAGTGTGGGTAAACTTGAAAAGAAGTCGGAAACTGGAAAGGGGGAGCTCTAGGAGTGGATCATCCGATTCTTAAATTAGTAACTGATGAAAAATAAAGGACAATGTTTAAAAACATAGTTGCATACCTTAAGCGTTTCTCCTAGGCTCCTTTTTATAGTTGTAAGTCGGTTTTTGTATGGAAGTGAGCTTTGGACTCTCTTATCTGCAGGGAAAATGTTAGTCTCTTTTGTTTGAGGAGTCTAGACTCTTAATCCCAGATTGTTAATGCAAACAGGCGAAACTTGTGCGCTTGAAGAGTCTTTTAAATTCTGCTTGTCCATTCTATTTTTATTTAAAGGTATTATCACATATCAAACGTAATGTTTATTTATTAAAAATAGAAGAAATTTTATTACATTTTTAGATCATAATCAATGATGAAACTAATAAAAAAAAGGAAATGGATTATTGGAAACTCAAGTGCCACAATAGGAATTTTAAGGACAAATTTATCATTAATATTTAGGGAAGAATTTTTTTATAATTTATTAAAAAAAAAAGCATGAAGAAAGATCAGAGCCAAAAATAAAATAGAAAATGAGGAGGAAGGTTGACCAAAAATTGAATGCAGCAATACGGTGGCCACTGAAAGGATCAGATGGTAAAGGTCGTCCCCAAAACTTGGGTCCCACTCTAGCTTCTCCTCCTAAAAGACCCCACACGCGTCACCTCACCAGGCTTCTCAGAGTTCGCCACTTTGCTGTAAATAAATACTCTGAAAATCACAATTCACAAGAAACAAAAAAGCACGCAATTAGCGTCTACCTCTTGGCCGCCACTTGTTCTCTCTCTCTCTCCCTCAAGTTGCAGAACCAAAGGTATCTGGAGACTCCTTGAATCGAAGTGAGGTAAGAATAAATAAACTTCTAAGTGCAATTTTTATGTGTTGACAATCTTGTTTTTCAATTTTTCAAAGGTTATCTTCCAATTGAAATATATGCGCAATTATGATGTGATCTTTGTTTTGGTATTGTCTTTTTGTTGCAAGAAAGATAATTTGTTTTTGGGGTTTGATTCTGAATTTATTGGTGATGATCATGGCTTTTGATTGATGTGATCTTTGTGACGGCCGTTTGATCCTCTTGTTATTGGTTGTGTTTATTGCGTTATATGATGCTGTGTTGGAGTATCATTTGACGTAGTGGTTCAGAAAAACCTAGCCTGATGTCAAGGGTTTGCAAGTGTGATCGCATATCACCTTTTCACGTTTTGAGCCTGTTAATGGTTGTGTTTGTTGCTAAGGAAAACACTTTCTTGATTTGTCTTCTGAATTAGTTTATTTTGTGGACTGTCTACGTGCTTTAATAAATATCCACTTGGTGAAGTTTTTTGTAGCTTCAGTTTCGAGTTGTTTGGGTAGCAAATTGTTTTTTTGAAGCTGTGATGATGATAAGATTTTTTGCTCTTCTTGTTTTAATGGGAAATAAGACTCCAGAAGATTGTTGAGGAAATTTCTTGACGCAATGGTTAGCAGCTTGGAATTGGAACTTTAGATAAACCAATTCTAATGTTCTTCAAATTTTGCTTTCCAATTATGGGACCCCCATTTCATGCTTCCAAATGCAAAATAAGCGGGTTTGCTTTAGTTTCATGAAGTGAAATTTTTATTGTCAATAGGATTTAAGATAAGTAAGACTAAAATTAAATATATGAAATATAATTTTAGTAAGTAGTAAAAATTGAAGATCAAGAGATATTGAAAAGTGAACATATTAAATATTTGAGGTCTCTTATTTATAGATTGTGAGATTGGTGATGATGTTACTCATTGAATTAATGCAGAATGTACTAAATGGAGTAATGCTGTATTGTGATAAACACATATCCTTTAAGTCAAAAAGGAAAGTTTTATAGAATGATTATAAGAACCGCTATACTTTATGATACTAAGTGTTGGACAATTAAGAAATAACACGTTGAAAAATTGAGTATGGTGAAAATGAGAATGTTAAAATGAATGTGTAGTAAAACTAGGAAAGATAGAATTGAAAACGATTATATCTATGTAAGTAGAGGTAACACCCTATAGGGGATAAATTAAGAGAGAATCGATTTAGGCAATTAAATATATTTATAGAGGATCTACTACGATACTAGTGAGAAAGAGTGATATGATATCTATTGACGGTAAGCATATAGATAGAGGATGATTAAAATTAATTTTAAGTGAAATACTAAAGAAAGATATGATCACTTATTGTTTAAAAGAAAACATGACCTTTGATAGAGCACAATTGTGAAAAAAGATTCATGTAGCTATACCAAAAATGCTAGGATAAGATTTTGTTGAGTTGAGGATTGTAATTTCAACACCATCACCAACTTGTTTTTCATTGAAAAAAGTTCTTTGAGGTGTTGTTTGGATTGTGGGATAAGGAGTTTAAAACATGTTGGATTGAACACAATTGGCTGAGGACCACTTAACCAATGTTTGGAAAACAAATATGGTATTGTGAAATATAGATACTCCATTTAGGTTGACATATCCATATTGGATACCGTGTTAAATATGATACTCGTTGGATACTTCATGATACGTATTGGATACGCATTCGACATATCTAAGAATAAATAAATATTTCTCTAATTTGTGGATGTCTATCGGATACTTATAACACGAATCCAATAATAATAAAAAAANCGTTGGATACTTCATGATACGTATTGGATACGCATTCGACATATCTAAGAATAAATACATATTTCTCTAATTTGTGGATTTCTATCGGATACTTATAACACGAATCCAATAATAATAAAAAATTATTTATTTATGGATGTGTCCATGATATGGGTATCTAAGACAAATGGAAATGTTGCTAGAGCAATATGTGTAAACTTAAAACTATAATCTTTTTTGTGTCCTCTCAAATTTGAACTTACTAAATTTTTTTTTTGAAAAATCCATATAGTTCATAAGATAGGTTGATGTTTTTGAAGTACCATCTACAATTATATATTAAAAAGACATAAGATTGGTTAATTGCATCATATCTCTCAACAGCAAGTACTCCTAATCAAATTATCTAGTTTTATTTAATTAGTCGCATTCACTTTGTGAGTATACTAGGATGAAACGATCTATACTTATTTTAAAATAAAAATTTCTTGTTTTTGAATTGCTATCAAAGAACTATAGAAATTAAAAAATAATAAATAGATTGTTGTAAAATCATAAAATATATATTATTGTAGGCGTATCTTGGCTATATTTGTATCCTATTTCTCTCGATTTTGACATTTTATCGTGTCCGTATCATATCGTACCCGTATTTCGTATCCGTATCAATGATTCCTAGGTGTAGGGATATCTCATTTGGGCCTATCCCAAGTACAATTTGAATATTGACATTTATCCGTTGTAGGTGGGTTAAATTTAGGGCTAATGGAATTTCTTGCATAAAGACTAGTGTACCCCTTACTTTTCCAAAAATTGGATTGTGTAAGCGATATAATGGTAAAATTAAATTAAAAAAGCTTTCAAATCATGAGGTAATCCGTAGGATCCACAAAAATTTAAATGAATTTGCCAAATATGGAAGTGGTCAAGAATCTACCATCTTCCAAGCCAGTACAACTTGTAGTATTGGATTGGAAAGGATGAAAAACTCCAATCCTATCCATTTTCACCCGGCCATACAAACTTGCTGTCTTTTGATGGGCATGTATGCTATAGAGGTTAAAACCTTGCCCAATAAACTTCAAGATGTGGGTTCTACTGGAAGGTGCATAAATCCTAAGATTAGGTCTGCACCCAATTTACGATTCCCATATCCCCATAAATATGGACTAAACTGGTTGTTACTTTTTATGTACGCTTCAGTTATGTTTTCTTTAGTGGTTTTTGATTGCAAATGCTGCTTTAAAATATTTAGTGGGGTATATTCACTGTCTACTTCCTTTTCCTTTGCGAGATGAAATACGTGTACCTTTGAAACTAATTTTGGGTTTTCTTTCAATTGTGAGAATGGTTTATTATTCTAGAATGAAAGAAATAGCATTTATGCTCCGATTTTCTGAATGTCTCTTCGATAATCTCTTAGATTCTGGTGAATGTGTTCTTCATTACCATTTTTTGACTGGAAAATTCCTCGAAAGATGATTTGCATTGAAAGGAGAACATATCACTTTGAAAACATACTTTCTCTTGAAAGAACTACGTCACTTCATAAATTGTTTGTGAAAATTATCACTTGAAGCATTGTCTGTTCATAGCCTGACCCTAGTGTTAGACCCTTTCATGCATCATTGCCATAGCTCATAACACTGACTCTTTTTTGCTAGTAGGTGATAGATGCTGCTGATCTAAATATCCAAGCAAAAGCTGGAGCGAAGTGTCGGGTTTGATATTAGAGTGGCATGAACAGTGAATTCTTAATCTATTTTTGAAAGTCTCTCTTTGTTTAGGAGCCTTAAAAAAATGTCTAGTGGAGAAGTCAGAAAGGTTTCACGTCAAGATATACAACTGGTAAGCTGTTGATCTTGAATGTCGCTGTTATCGATTATGACTTGTTGAACTGGTATTGCATCAGAAAGGGCAAAGGTAGGATTTCATAAATTGATAAGGGCATACTGTTCAAAACAAATATTTCCAACTTAATGAAAAAAGAATGTGGAAGAAGTAATTGTAAGGGTAATGACATGCCCTATTAAAGAGATGATGCAAATATACTATTTGTGTTGGCATTGGGAACTCCTTTCCAAGGCGTCAATTGGTTGCAATCTGCAATCTTCCCATGGATATAAGACGTGTGGTATTAACTGCCCATTGGTTTCCAGCTGCAAACCCAATTTTCAATAAATTTCATTAATGGAGAGTGTTCTTTTATCCTTGGAGTTGGTACTTGGTACTTACGTGCATTGGGCCACAAAGGTTTTAATGCTCAGGAAAACTTCTTTCTAATCTGTGTTGTTTATGATGGTTCAGTTGCTGAAATTAGGCTATTGATTAACTCTGAAAAATATAATAATTTGCACTTTATGTCATTTGCTTTTGATTGCTTCTGGCAAATGAGCTAGGGTATTACTTTTGCAAGTTTCTATCTATATTTTTCCTTAGATTAGTTTATCATTTTGTTGCAATCCAAGTTCAAATACGTTAGATCTATGTTTCACGAAGTTGCAATCCAAGTTCAAATTTGTTAGATTCTATGTTTCACAAAAGATTAATCTGAAGTATGGGAGGCTGTGCATGTTTCTTTATTCATGGAGAGGAATTGATGTTACTAAGTTTATGAAATGAAGAAACTAGGTTATCAGAATTTTCTAGTGCAAGTATAATGGGCTGGAACTGAATCTTAATTCAATTTCATGTGCTGTTGGATGGAATTATCTGACTAAGTTATGGGTTTTATGTACAAATTCAAACATTCTTGATCGGGAAAAAAACCCTCCAAAACTACTTGGCCAAAGCGAAAAGTATATTTATTAACATCCTCAAAATCCATCTTCAGCGAACCTGGTGGTGGATAATGTCTTCTAAAACTACTACTCAATTTTTTTCAATAAGAAACGATAATATTATTGATCATAAAATATAAATGTAAACAGTCCAACAACAGTCAAAGGTGGACAAGTTGTCTAAACCAATAACCGATCAAAAACACTGGAAATAAACCAAAACTACATTCCGCAAGAAGCTGTCCAGCTGGATGTGATGCAATAAAGAGGAATATGTTCAAACTCCTTAGTTGCTGAAGCTCAAAAGGAGGCCAAGAAGTAAAGCTGATCCCATAGTCCTCCCACCTCAGTTTTATCCTTAAAAATCCTTGCATTCTTTTCCAACCAAACAACCTTTATGGTAGCATAAAAAGCATAATCCTATAGAGTTCTCCATCTTCTATTGCTCCCCCACACAACATCCAAATAAAACATAGATGACATAGTACTCGGCCTCACTAACTAATTTTCGCATGGTAAAACACCTTTTTCCATTGTAAAAGTGCAATGGGACAATGTAAGAATAAATGATTCACACTCTCACTATCATCTTTGCACATAATACACCATTGCGGTGAAAACCAAATCATAGGTCTCTTTTAATCTTATCATGAGCAATTATCCATAAATTTGTACCTTTAAAGACATTTTAGCTTCCCAAATCACCTTCGAAGGAGAAAACAAATTAGGATGAGAGGAGTATGAATTAAAGACTTATAAAAGGATTTACATGAGGACACACAAGTGGAATCAATAGTCCAACACCTTCTATCCATACAATCATGATTCAAGGAAACATTATTAATCAAACAAAGAAGCTCAACAACTCCACACATTCCATATCATTAAGACACCTATGAAACCTAAAATCCCATGACATAAGATATGAAAAGGACCGAACAAGGGAAGCAATCCTTTGACCTTGAAATCTAGAGACTTGATAAAGCTGGAAGAAAATACTATGAGGGAAGAATCCCTTAGCCACATATCCGAACCTTTTTTCCATCTCATACAATGAACTTCAATCTTGGGGAAAGTTGTGGTAACTCCTAAGAAATAAACTTCCATGGACTTCAAAAACTACCTCTTTCTACCCCATTAGCATACCACTCATTCGCTTGTACTCCAAACTTTCTCCTAATAACAAAGCACCCAGTGAATCTTTTTTCTAAGGGAATTTCCAAAGCCATTTTTCAAACAACGTTTCATTCTTTTTCAACAAATTCCTAACAGAGAGACCCCTTTTATCCTTGGATCTAGACACCACTTACTAGGAAATCAAATTGTTCTTCCTACCTTCCCCTTTTTCTTCCCATAAGAAATCTCTCATCATTGGTCCTTGACATCACATTCATACGCTTAGAAGCATAAGAAAAGTTTTATATGAAAAATTAGGAGTTCATTTTTGTTATTCCTATGTAACGATTAAAATTTTGTTTCAAAAACAGTCGAGACAGTCAAAACGTTTTCGTTTTCAATGAGATCGAAACGAATCAGTGATGAAATCAAAATTTTAATACTTCTTGATGTTTCATAATGTTTCGAGGTGTTTCGTAATATTTTGATGTATTTACACAATTATTTCAGAATGTTTCAAGATGCTTTGATATATTTCAACCAATATTTTGAAAAAATAATTATCAAATTTTTTATCTNTTTTCGTTTTCAATGAGATCGAAACGAATCAGTGATGAAATCAAAATTTTAATACTTATTGATGTTTCATAATGTTTCGAGGTGTTTCGTTATATTTTGATGGATTTACACAATTGTTTCAGAATGTTTCAAGATGCTTTGATATATTTCAACCAATATTTTGAAAAAATAATTATCAAATTTTTTATCCNGTTCAAACTCCTTAGTTGCTGAAGCTCAAAAGGAGGCCAAGAAGTAAAGCTGATCCCATAGTCCTCCCACCTCAGTTTTATCCTTAAAAATCCTTGCATTCTTTTCCAACCAAACAACCTTTATGGTAGCATAAAAAGCATAATCCTATAGAGTTCTCCATCTTCTATTGCTCCCCCACACAACATCCAAATAAAAACATAGATGACATAGTACTCGGCCTCACTAACTAATTTTCGCATGGTAAAACACCTTGTTCCATTGTAAAAGTGCAATGGGACAATGTAAGAATAAATGATTCACACTCTCACTATCATCTTTGCACATAGTACACCATTGCGGTGAAAACCAAATCATAGGTCTCTTTTAATCTTATCATGAGCAATTATCCATGCATAAATTTGTACCTTTAAAGACATTTTAGCTTCCCAAATCACCTTCGAAGGAGAAAACAAATTAGGATGAGAGGAGTATGAATTAAAGACTTATAAAAGGATTTACATGAGGACACACAAGTGGAATCAATAGTCCAACACCTTCTATCCATACAATCATGATTCAAGGAAACATTATTAATCAAACAAAGAAGCTCAACAACTCCACACATTCCATATCATTAAGACACCTATGAAACCTAAAATCCCATGACATAAGATATGAAAAGGACCGAACAAGGGAAGCAATCCTTTGACCTTGAAATCTAGAGACTTGATAAAGCTGGAAGAAAATACTATGAGGGAAGAATCCCTTAGCCACATATCCGAACCTTTTTTCCATCTCATACAATGAACTTCAATCTTGGGGAAAGTTGTGGTAACTCCTAAGAAATAAACTTCCATGGACTTCAAAAACTACCTCTTTCTACCCCATTAGCATACCACTCATTCGCTTGTACTCCAAACTTTCTCCTAATAACAAAGCACCCAGTGAATCTTTTTTCTAAGGGAATTTCCAAAGCCATTTTTCAAACAACGTTTCATTCTTTTTCAACAAATTCCTAACAGAGAGACCCCTTTTATCCTTGGATCTAGACACCACTTACTAGGAAATCAAATTGTTCTTCCTACCTTCCCCTTTTTCTTCCCATAAGAAATCTCTCATCATTGGTCCTTGACATCACATTCATACGCTTAGAAGCATAAGAAAAGTTTTATATGAAAAATTAGGAGTTCATTTTTGTTATTCCTATGTAACGATTAAAATTTTGTTTCAAAAACAGTCGAGACAGTCAAAACGTTTTCGTTTTCAATGAGATCGAAACGAATCAGTGATGAAATCAAAATTTTAATACTTATTGATGTTTCATAATGTTTCGAGGTGTTTCGTTATATTTTGATGTATTTACACAATTATTTCAGAATGTTTCAAGATGCTTTGATATATTTCAACCAATATTTTGAAAAAATAATTATCAAATTTTTTATCTGTTTTTATGCTGTTTTCAAAACAGGTCGAAATGTGTTCGAAATATTTTGATTTTTATGTGACTGAAACAATGCACTAAAACAACATTTTGATCCTATGTCATATAGGACTTGATAGGAAACAACAATACATCTATACAAGATATGTAAGGGGTGAACTTGGCTATCCCTTATGATTAATGATGACTGAGCCATATCAACATATAGGTTCTTCTAATGGAGAGCTAGGTTCGAGTGACTACAAGTGCCAAAGGTTGCCAAGACAACATTGGTTGCGTCTTCTCACTTGAAGACATTTTTGAAAAATATGACTAAAGCGAACGACATAAATGTAATGGAAGCAAATTTTAAGCCAAAATCATTGTAACTAAGGAAAAAGCTTGACAAAGGGATTAGGGGAGAGGGAGGATAAAATGGGGGACTTCGTTTCAAGGTTTGTGCATGAGAATGTTGAGGAACAAGATGTGGGGTATGGTCAATAATCCGTTTAGCCATAGTGTGAGTTTAGAATGTGCAAGTATTCTGGAATTGACCGTTTTGACATCAAGGGAAAATAAAGTGCATGTGACCGGATTCCATTGTAACAGGCGGTGAAGTTCCACTATTTCTCTATAAATTTCCAATTTTTTTTTAAAAAAACTGACTAATTCGAAACTCCCACGAGGGTTATAGAGCTTTCCACATAAACAATGTGCAAACTACCATGGGACTTTCTTGCAATTGAGGTGAATGTGTTGACCACTTTCTTGTTTATTATCCCGTACCAAGAGAGTCATAGAGCTTTTTTTTTTTTTTTTGTGATTTTTTGAATTGAGAGGGTCATACTTGATTTGTTGAGAGATATGGTACAAAGCTGTTCTTCAGGGGATAGGAGGGGAAGGCTAGAAGAGAGTGGATATGGTGATTTTATTCGTTATATGAGACGTTTGGAGGGAGAAATGTCGGAGGGCTACACTGGTTTATAGTGTTAAAATTATAATGATGTACCTTTTGTATGTATGGAGTAAAGAATCTTGTTCCATCGATGATTTGCTAGAATCTTTGATGATATGAATTTAATTTTATATAATATTTTAGTGTTTTTATGTTCTCTATGTCACTTGCGGGGTTTTGAAAATTAGCCAATAGAAAAATAATGGACCATATTTAAGAGAATTGGAGGCCTTTGATCCCTTTAGAAAGCATTACTATGGCTCTAGAAAAATTTGCATTCGTAACAATTGTAACATTGTGCTCCAATCCCGTCGCAGTTAACACCATTGTAATGGTCTAAAATGGCCGTAATTGAGTCGTTAATGACGACGTAACACTTGTTCGACTATAATTGGCTACGAAGCACATATATTTATTTGGGATACAGGTATTATGACACAAGAGGAATATGTCGATACAATATACCTAAAAAAATTAGATAGGATACGGAAAAGATACGACAATGTTAATTTTTATACTATACAGTGAGTTAAAATTTAATATTGAATATCTATAGGTAATAGTTGGGAATCACTAATATTCATGCAAGCTAACTTCTTTCATATTGTAATAAATAGTATAAGATTTATTAAACAAATCAGGAATCCTAATTCGACCAAAAAATTATGTAAACTTCTCTTTCAGTAGATAACTCATATGAAACATCAAATAAATAACAAACCATCTAAAATATTCAGGTCGATCTCTTGTTTTTGCTTCCTATTTATGCCTCATCTTAAATTTTAAAGTAATAACATGTTATAAGAAGGGCTTGTTTAGTAGCATAAGAAATAGGTCAACCAATTCAAAGTCAAATTTATATTTTTCTTATTTTGTGTATTAAGGACATGTTATTGACGTTCAGTAATAATCCCATATTGTATTAGTCTATTATTCTCAATGTATTCCAAATGTTTCCAAAATAAAAACTTCATTTAAGAAATCTTAGACGTATTCAATTCTGTTATGTCCCTATTGGTTGCGTNATTAAGGACATGTTATTGACGTTCAGTAATAATCCCATATTGTATTAGTCTATTATTCTCAATGCATTCCAAATGTTTCCAAAATAAAAACTTCATTTAAGAAATCTTAGACGTATTCAATTCTGTTATGTCCCTATTGGTTGCGTGTTGTATACGGATATTTTGAACTTAGTGGAGCATTTGTGCTTTATAGGTAACCTGTGTGATTCATGGTCCAAAGTACCGATACTCAATATCCAATTCGGTACCTTCCATTTTGTTACCACTTCAGGTTTCTTAACCATGAGTCTCGCGCAATGCAATCGAGTCATTTGAGACATCCCTGAGTCGTCTGGATTATTGTCATTGAATCGGCCGATACTACGATGGCATGATATGGCTTGAATCTCATGTCATGTGCTACTTTTCTTTCAAGCATTTCGTGTATTATCAGATATTGTTGTGTGACTCCGTATCGTGACCTTGGATCNTGAATTGAGAGGGTCATACTTGATTTGTTGAGAGATATGGTACAAAGCTGTTCTTCAGGGGATAGGAGGGGAAGGCTAGAAGAGAGTGGATATGGTGATTTTATTCGTTATATGAGACGTTTGGAGGGAGAAATGTCGGAGGGCTACACTGGTTTATAGTGTTAAAATTATAATGATGTACCTTTTGTATGTATGGAGTAAAGAATCTTGTTCCATCNTGAATTGAGAGGGTCATACTTGATTTGTTGAGAGATATGGTACAAAGCTGTTCTTCAAGGGATAGGAGGGGAAGGCTAGAAGAGAGTGGATATGGTGATTTTATTCGTTATATGAGGCGTTTGGAGGGAGAAATGTCGGAGGGCTGCACTGGTTTATAGTGTTAAAATTATAATGATGTACCTTTTGTATGTATAGAGTAAAGAATCTTGTTCCATTNTCAGGGTATGATTTGCTTATTGGTCATCCAAAGATGAGAAGAGAGAGAGAGAGAGAGAGAGTATGTACTTGGATTTGTTTCGAGATCCACAAGGACTTGATCATCNGTGACTCCGTATCGTGACCTTGGATCAGGGTATGATTTGCTTATTGGTCATCCAAAGATGAGAAGAGAGAGAGAGAGAGAGTATGTACTTGGATTTGTTTCGAGATCCACAAGGACTTGATCATTGTTGTTTAAGTGTTGAAGAGGATTAGGGCCTATGTTTGATTGACAAGATGTAGATGACCTTTTATTTAAAGGTTTATGCAAGTAGCCCTTGTTATTATTTAGAAAAGGCTTAGGTACTTTAAATTACTTTTAGATGTCCATATCAACATATTTTGTACAAGTACCACATTATTCAATTTTCTTTGACAAATTTACCCTTTGCAATAGCATGAATTTTTCACTTGCTGTTTAGTTGATTGAAATAAGATACCATTAGTTTTACATCTAAAATTTCCTGATAAGTTAACACTAGTCTTGGCTGATTTTTCCGATAATGTTAGTTTGGTCTTCAAAATGTGGCTGTTCAGATTGTAAAATTCATAAAATTAATGTATTTTACCTTTTCAATTTCAACAATAAATTTTACTAAGTGAGGATATTTTTGAGTTTGAGTTATTAAGTCAACTATATTTTTCTACTTACAATTTCAAATAATGTAATTGTAGAAAAGTAGACTCAGATTAGTACTAATAAGAGCAATCATTTTCCATATTTTACTATATTAAAACTATATATGTACTACATTCTTTTAAATTATTTCAAACTCAATTAGTATGAATTTGAATTAAAAACATAGGTATTGTTATAATTAGGTAGTTGAGAACTTTCCAGTTTGTTACATTGATGTATGTCCATCACACCTAACTTTTGTATACTGCGACTCCGTTATTATTACCGTTGTTGAAAACCATGGTCACGTGTTGCCTTCCATTTTGGAACCTTTAGCAAAACTACTTTTGCCTATAAAAACATAACGACACCTTTTTATGACAAGCAGAAGGAAGGTTAGTTTGAATAATGCTTCCCATCTAACAAAGTTTGCGAGCTCTGGTTCCATTGCTCGTGTTACTGCTTTATTTCTCTTTTGGAAGCATGCCTGTCCTTTTATTCTTAAAAGTCAAAGCAGTTCTTCAGTGGAGTGTTCGTCTGTGTAAGGTAGTCCATACAATGTTGCTGGTGGCTAGGTGTTATTGCTTGTCTGTAGATTTCTTGGTGATTCTTGATTCCTCTCGAGCAAGTAGGTTTGTCATATATGATCACATTTATTCTTCTCTGAGAAGTTTTTACAAGAATTTTATCAATTATTTGTGCTATTTATAATATTTTTCTGTTGTTCTCTATCTCAGCTTTTTCAAATAAAAAGTATATTTTTCTTTCTTCTCTTTTCCTTCTTTTGTAACCGGTGATATTAGAACTAAGAATTTGTTATTAGTTGAGTGAACACATTTGGGTTTTTTTTAGCNTTTGTGCTATTTATAATATTTTTCTGTTGTTCTCTATCTCAGCTTTTTCAAATAAAAGTATATTTTTCTTTCTTCTCATTTCCTTCTTTTGTAACCGGTGATATTAGAACTAAGAATTTGTTATTAGTTGAGTGAATCACATCTCCAATAAGTAGATGTTCTTATTATTTTTTGTATTTGTTATATCAAGTTTGTTTGTGTGAAACTTGTTAATCATTCTTGAAACCATTGATGAATATCTTTGCTTGAAAAATCCCGCCATAATCTTTAGTAAATTCTTTATTAGAAGTTAATACAACTGTTTTCAGTAGTGTTCCCTGAATTGCTACGGACGCTGGTTGATTTTGCTGTTGTACAGTCCATGAAGCCTGAAATATAATATAGGAAGAAAGTTATTAAAATTGGAAAAAAAAATCTGAAAGAGTAAAGTATGGTCACTTAATTGAAATTTCAAAGGCTCATTGTCATTATTATTTATAATTTATTTCTTATAACAAAACAAATTGAAATTTTAAAGGTTACTTCAACTTTGTTTTTGTTCGGTAAATTTACTTCATTGACTTTGTAAAATCTTCTCTTTCCTGCATCAAAATGATGGTCTACAATCTCAGAACCATGGTCATCCTTCCCAAGCATCGAATGTGTTACATGATGAACAGACTTGCATGTGTTAAGGTTGGGTTTCATTGTATTTTATTTGATCATCTTAGTAAATTACTGTGTGTAATGTTAACTGACTTACAGGTTTCTTTCCAAATACAGTTGTAGCACCTTATCTGATGAACTCTTGTGTGGTTTCATCATTAATCATTTTAACTCATCTTTCTCTTATTTCAGGTGCAAAATCTTATTGAACGATGTCTTCAGCTTTACATGAGCCAAAAGGAAGTTGTGAACACACTCTTAAAACAGGCAAAAATAGAGCCTGGTTTTACTGAACTTGGTAATGCTCCTTTGTTCTCCCGTATCTTCCATTATCAGTGGGAGCACTGTACATATGCTAAGTAACTATAATTTAGTTATCTACTCTTTGTTGTTCTATGTAGCCCACTAATGCATGAATTGTCCTATTTGTTTGTTAACGCTATATTATTGCTTGCCTGTCAGTTGAACTTTTACCATAGTAAATGGGAGCTTTTGTTTTCTTTTTTCATTTGAACGGAGATGTATACTGGCATAGGAGACAGGACGTTCCTCAATTTGGTGATATAATGTGGTAGCTATTTCCAACCTTGACCAGGGTTACTAGAATTCACTTACCACCATACAACTCCCGATCTGGGTCTCGTGACTCTAAACTGGGTAGTTCGTGATCCGGATTGCCAAAAAATATAACCTGAAATTGAAACCCTAACCCAAACAAAGACCCTAATTCTGATTGAAAATTGTAATTCCCAATCAAAATCCGAACCACAAATTGTTCCAAAAGTATAGACAATCGCACATAACCGGTTGAAGAAGGGGGGAGAAGGAAAATTTTCAGAAATAAGCAAATATAATTACATACCAGGGGAAATCGAGGGAAGCTGAAGTCAAATACCGGGATTGATTGAATGGAGTGCTTTGTACCCAGCAAACAGTGGTTCTTTCTTCCCCCAATGATAATTGTCTCTCTCCCCCAATTAACAATGGTCTCTCTCGATTTCAAATCGATTAGCATGCTTGTGAAGATTTTAACTCAGGCTTTGAATCTTGTATCATATTTGGTCAAGTGTGAAGGTCTGTCTCTTTTTCGATTGTGAAACGAGCGAATTTTATTTAGAAAAACAAGNTTTCAAATCGATTAGCATGCTTGTGAAGATTTTAACTCAGGCTTTGAATCTTGTATCCTATTTGGTCAAGTGTGTAGGTCTGTCTCTTTTTCGATTGTGAAACGAGCGAATTTTATTTAGAAAAACAACAGTGAATGTTCTTCGTGCCTTTCTTATGCATGACTTGTTTTGGTGAAGTAAATTCTGCATACTTCTTGTGCCTATTGACTAGAGTGTATGTTCTCACCGGTGAAAATATAAAAATTGCCCCATTATCAATTACTAGATGAGGGCCATTGTGCATTTGACAAAATAGTCAATAACATCCCCCAAGTTTGATTGATTATATATGTAGGCCTTTATAATTAAAATCAAGTGTTTTAAAAGCAACTCCCAGAACTTTATTCCTACTGCTCCTCATCAATCTGTCCTCTGGTTACTTCCTTCAGAGTGTAATATTTTGCTTGTCTTCCAGTTTGGCAGAAGCTTGAAGAAGAAAATCAGGAGTTTTTCAAGGCATATCATCTGAGATTGTTGGTGAAAGATCAAATAGTGAAATTTAACACATTGCTTGAGAGACAGGTTGAGCTGATGCACCAGATATGCCCTGCTGCAGTTACTTCTTTACCTATGTCTAATGGATCTCATATTTCACAAAGTAAGACAGTTCTCTGATTGGACATTTTTAACTTTTGTGACCTACCTTTGCTTTGTTTGCACTGTAGGCAATTGCCATTATGTGTGCTTTCTTTGCCATTTGGGATTGGTGTATGTATAGATAAGTCTCTTGACAGTGGTCCATGTAGGAATTTTTTTTGTTGTATTTAACAGCTATAGATCTTACCAATGATGAATCTTGTTGTAGGCTGCCAGCTTATTGGGAATTTTCGCAATGGGAATCTAGCATAGTTTTGGTTGTCACTAGTCAGTAATGTAATCCAAAAATATTAATGGTTGCTGTTGCTTGTCCCCTGAGTTAGAATTTCATCCTAGAACTTAGTATCAGTTTCTCATCATGTTTAGATTTGTGGAACTTTTAAGGATCAGATATAAAGTATAAACTGACACCTGAACCATTAAGGAAATTAGAATGAATTATGCTTTCTCTTTGTGATAATTAGACTAGCATGAAGATAAATTTATGAAAAGCCACTGAAGTGGTTTACTAAAAATATTTGTTCCAGGGAGCCAAATATTCCAGGTCAGATTTTGCCAAAAGTGTATTCCGTAATGATCACTGTATTTTCATTTCAATCCTCTTAACAGGATTTGAAAGGAGTTGCATACTTTGTCCTGCAATTCTTACTGGGGCAGGTTTCTTTTTATGAATCTTTCTGTCTTACAAGATACATAATCTGTTCTCGCGTAACAAAGTTCTTCATGATTGCTTGCCACTAGTTTCATTACAGAAGCAATTCTAGAGGTTTGTGCATTGGAGAGGACAATTCTAGTGGCCATCACAATTCATTTTCCCTAATAGGTATTACTGAGAGTTTGGGCAGACTTCTAATTTGAGAAACTTAAAGGATCAAGACTAAAGAATGTAGAAACATCCTAGGGACATAATACAAATGTTTACTAGGTTGAAGCCTGTCGATACAGAGATTGAATGAGTTACATGTTTCCTGGGAAAGGCGAACAATTAACCCCAATGGATTTTCATCATCACAAATGATTCCTTACTACTGATCAGCAATACAAACAAGGTTTCTCTATTCTAATTTATCTAGAGTAATATCTTTATTTTTTTTTAAAAAAAAATTAGTTAGTCCNGCAATACAAACAAGGTTTCTCTATTCTAATTTATCTAGAGTAATATCTTTATTTTTTAAAAAAAAAAATTAGTTAGTCTTTAAGTTGGTGCAATGGAACATAGCCTTACAGATTTCCTTATTGTATAGAGCTCTAGCTAGCATTAATCTGTTTGATAGATGATAAGGAATCTTAATGTGAAGATATGGCTCATTGATAGAATATGGCTCTGTTCCTGCTTACCAGCATATTGAACTTTGCAAGTCTGAACCTTTCAACTTTTATTTTTAGTCGTCATGATAAATATTTGAGTAATTTTGTTAATAATCTGTGCTTCACTTTAGTATCCACCTGCTCTAAATTCCAAAGTCGGATTGGTCTAACTCCTACTAATTATATTAGTGGTGTTTGCTGCAGTGCACCAGAACACAGCATGCTATGTCACAGACCAAACTGGACCTGCTCTAAAGACAGATAACATGCAACAGCCTATAGGTACCACTTTACCAAATGCATTCCCCAATGGTGGGTCATCACTTCACCAACGCCTGCAAACAGCTGTTGATACCTCTGCTCATGCCAGAAGGATTGATGTACCACCAAACGTACTGTTGGCTCAGGGTTCAAATGTGGGAATGATACCAGGAATGAATGGGGGGATGATCAAATCCGAAGTTGGATATGTCGGAAATTCTCAGTACTTGTTTGGTGCTGATGGCAGTGTCTTGGAAACACGTCCTGCTATTGGGGATGCTTTTTATTCATCTTTCAGCAGCATAGAGTCTAATTCGCAACCACTGAATGGAACAATCCTGGATGCCAATGTCTCTTCAATTGGACTTTTAGGACAGATACCTCGAAACTTCAGTCTATCAGACTTGGCAGCTGACTTTTCTAATAGTTCGGGTTCTCTTTCTATCTCTGTGTGTGTGTGTGTGTGCTGAATTCTGATGGATCAACTACATTGTCAGCAAGTTAGTTTGACTCATTTAGAAATTTTTTAGGCCAAGATGCAAGAGCTTTATCCTACTTCACACATTTACATGACCTGAAGCCCTTTTTTTATTTCACCTCAGATATATTGGAGAGCTACTCCAGGTCACCCTTCCTGGTAGCAGGTACAGACAATTACTTCGATCCAAGTGATAGGGGAGACCACCAAGGTAAGATTCTTTCCATTTGACCTTGTTCTCTATTCAGGAGGGTAACTGATTATTGTGCCCTGGCCCGTCAGGAGACGGTAAGAGGTTGGACACTATATCAGAAGGCTTCAGTTATGAAGATTTTGGCAGTGATTGATTGAATAATCTAAATGGTATATCTTTCAGTTCACACTGATTAAATATTAAGTTTTGTATGGGTGCAGTTTCTAAGCGCAATGAATAAACTAAAAGAAGTCACCTTCGTAAAATATTAAGGATTCAGTGAAAGCATATTCTCCATTTATCTGTATGCTTTAGTTAGGGTGTACTTATTGGTGTCTGTTCTCTAGCATTATTCACATGCCCATATCAGGTAACTTAAGCATACTGCTTGGCACTCGTTTCTTCTGTTTTAACATTGGATTGACATCTGATGGCATACCTGGGCCACTTATTCTTTCATTGCTATCATTCTCCCACAAAGAACAAATCTTAATGTTTCCTGAACGGTGCTAAGATTTACAGATTTAAAAAGAAAAGAAAAAAATCTATCTAATATTACTGCTATGAAGTTGAATTCTCAACTTGTAACAGCACAACGGTCAATATTGATCATACTTTGATTCAATGGTACAAAATTCATCCATAAACAAAAATTTTCCGCTCACAATAGCTTCTTCTCTCTGGACGACCCTACACACTCCCTGATATCAAACAACCCCATTAATCCATACCAACCTCTCTCTTTTTCTCTGTTTATTTCAATTTTATATTGTATAATTAAAGAAAATGAAAGGAAAAATAAATTACTATTTAAAATATAAAACATTGCAAGATAAATGTTCAATTTTTGGTATTACATAGTAACTTCAGGCACGGGGTTATTGCTAGTAGATAATATGGTGCTTTGTTTGTTTACTTCTTTTTTTTGGGGGGGTCTGTTGTCTGTACTTGTCAGTTTACTGTAAGTGCTTAGAACAGGTTTAGGGAAAAACATCTGGAAAGGATATGTGACCTAGCCCTCTTCATTCTCACTGCCAAATTTGGGAATACTGCGTTTCAATTGTTACTGGTGTTTTTTAACATAATCATCTTGAATGGTCATGATTGCCTAGCTGGTTGTGCATGTTTTTCTATTGATCAATGGAGATGGTTCTGTTTTCAAGCACTTGTGTGAGTTTGTATTTATGCTTTTGCACCACTTGAAATTACTTTGTTTTTGTTGAATTCTTGTTGCAGGTTGAACTGCACTCCAGTAGGACAGATATTTCCGTAAATAGCTTTAGATGTGGAAAGACTTCAGAAATTTGACATCTTTGAAGGTATTCATTTCTGTTTGATTTGGTCATAATATATAGACATGGTAGATTGTGGATAGGTTTGCTTCTTGGAAAGGAAGCTGGAAACAAGTCAAAAACAGTTGTTCTTTTGAGAGGTATTCATGGATGTGGCCTCATCTTTTTTAACGTTTTGCATAGAAAAATTTCACTTTGTTAACAGTGGTGGTGTTGTTAGGTATGTTGGTGTTTTAGTCATCCTTTGATTTCAATGCTCAGTTTGGAATTTAGGAAACTTTTTCTATTTGACTTGGATGAGGATGGACTGCCATGTGGAACTGTATATCTTGCTATTCAGAGCTTTAAATAAATAAGAAATGAGCACTATTTGATCACGTCTTTGTTTATGACTTCGTTGCGCAAGCAAATATCAATTGTCAATCGCAGTATCTGTGCTGTTTCTGCCGATAGGGAAACCTGTGTGCGACACACCTATTCTATTGCGCTTTTATTGCTCGTGTAGTTTAATGTATACCTTATGGCATCACTTATCGTTGCTGTCAACCATGTACCATGCTAATTGGATTTGCCTTGCTCTTGGGATGGTTTGGCATTGAAGCTGCACATCCTGCCTTTTTAAATACATCAGATGCACATGTATGAGCAGGATAGCAGTTATAATATTTAGATCTACAACCAAGAATATAATCGAGTCCTTACTGATCTCTCATCTTGTTGATTAATTGTGTGCATATATATTGTGTGTGTGATATTTTATTTTGAGCTGTTTGTAATTTTTCTCTCAAAAGGAATTTGTATATCTATACTGTTTGTATTCTAATCATGCTTTTCCCCTTCAATGACATATTAGGGGTGGTAGATTCAGTATATGTACTAGGATTTTCAATGAGGGTAAATATTAGAATTAGTTCTTAAACTTTGCATCTTGTCCTAAAATGGTCATGAACTTTCAATTGCTTCAATATGGTCCCTCAACTATCAGTTTTTTGTCAACAAAGCCCTTCTGTCTACTTCACCCGCTAGACATGACGGGGATTGTTACATGACAAACAAATAGGCTTGCCTCCGCTTGTTCTAACGGATGAAATTGATGGAAAGACTTTACGGAATTTGTAGTTGAGGGACTAAATTGAGATAATAGAAAGTTCAGGACCATTATAAAATAGGAGGCAAAGTTTAAGATCTAATTGTGATATTTACCCTTTTAATGATGATGTTGAGAACGTTTTTCTTTGTGCTTCCCCATAGTATTTTGCTGGTTTTTGTTCATGATTGGTTTGGACGCAAAAAGAAAAGGGTCGCAACTGAAGAGATAAAATAGCATCTGAGGTATCATTTTTTGTTTTCCCTCCTCCCTTGCTTTTCTTAAGAAAAGAATTTTGGTAAATTAGATGGACACCTATGGCCAATGGTTTTACTAGGGTATTCTCAAAGCTCCTTTCTCCCGTCTTTCAAATTCTATTTTTGACAAATAGCAATGGAGCCCAACTTGAGAGTGTCGTCACACTGTCGAGAGTTTTGTCTTATAGACAGGAATCAAAAGAATGAAGTCTAATTTTTGTTATCTCGTTTGCTACTTATTCTGCCTATAATCATTCTGGCCACCCACTTGGAAAGGGTGCGGACATCGTAAATTCAAATCTCTCATGTTAAACACATTTTTATTTTACCCTGGTTAAAAGGTTTTTTTACTTTGGTTGAATGGTCGGTATGGCTAAAATGTTTACTTTACTTAAAAAATTAAATAGAAAAAAACAGATTTACTGTTATTAAAAAGTTAATATGTAAATTATAATATAAATCATTGAATGCAAACGATATGGGTTATTATCCTATTTTATAAAATTTGGATGCTTTGTTTTGTTTCGATAAGTTGGAAATTAGAAATGCCTTTTGGACTATGATGTTTAATCCATTCTAATATTTTGTTTTTTTAAACAAAATTTTAATATATTCAAATGTTATAATTGCACATTCCAACTCAGAGAGAGAGAGAGAGAGATAGCATTTTTCAACAGCAGTAGTTAAATACAATNATTAAATAGAAAAAAACAGATTTACTGTTATTAAAAAGTTAATATGTAAATTATAAATATAAATCATTGAATGCAAACGATATGGGTTATTATTCTATTTTATAAAATTTGGATGCTTTGTTTTGTTTCGATAAGTTGGAAATTAGAAATGCCTTTTGGACTATGATGTTTAATCCATTCTAATATTTTGTTTTTTTAAACAAAATTTTAATATATTCAAATGTTATAATTGCACATTCCAACTCAGAGAGAGAGAGAGAGAGATAGCATTTTTCAACAGCAGTAGTAAAATACAATCACCTCGGCTCGCATTTCATTTAGAATAAATTCCCAATTTCTTAAAAAAAAAAAAAGGAAAGGAAAAATAAATTGCTTTTAAAATATAAATATTGTATAATCAATTTCCAATTTTTGTTATTGCATAATGTTTCATGTACGGGCTATAGCTAGCTATTTAATATTGCAGTAAAAAGTTGAATTTTTAATTTATAAAAGTATAACAACGGTTTAAATTGAATTTTTTTTTATCTATTTTGATTCAATGGTATAAAATTAAGAGCAATGTTATTGAGACATAATTTACTGACATAATTTGCTGACCTAATTTATTATAACATTTGGATTGACGATAGGCCCCTATCCTACTCTATTGATCGATTAGTCGAAAGAATCGGATAGGTCAACTAAAGATTTTTTGGTATTTCGCAAAAGAATAGGGTCTGCAAAAGATAAGGGTAAGAATGCAAAATACCTACAAAATTTTTATATATGTATGTGTGTGTGTGTTAATCCCTAAAAATTAAAATTTAAAAATTTAGAAACTCTAATGTTTTATTGATGTTTGTTTTTTTTCTTATATATAATGTATTGATGTTTTATGATTTTATTGTTGTGTTTTATTATAATTATTTATATATTATCGAATTTGTTGTGTTTCTTTTTAGTATTATTAGTTTATCGTGTTAGTTAATTGGTGGAGGTTATTTAATTAAAATTTTAAAATAATTCAAAAATTAATCTATTTATATCTATACTACTAATAAAAGAACCTTAGCATGAAAAACTTTTGAATCTCTATTTTATCCTTATAAAAAATTGCAAAGACCACTCTATCTTTTAACAATTAAATATCTAAATTATCATCATATCCTTATATATTTAAATCTCAAAATTATCTCTAACATATCTTTTAATTATTTATTCTCTATATATAAATATCTGTTTCTATAAAAAAAATTGATTGACTATATTACCCTTCAAAAAATATGCATCATTGTATTTTCAATAAAGTGTTCAAAAAATCTTTAAAATTTTTATCAATTTAATATTACTCATCTCATATGCAAAAATAACATTATACTTACGTATGTTTATTTTCTTTTTCATCGAAAAATTTAAACATTTCATTTTCATGATTAAAAATTATCATATATATAGTTTTTTTAAATCAATTTATGTTACATCAATATAATTATTCAATCGCAATAAACTTTTTAAGTTGTATTAAGATTTTATGTGAAAATAGATATTGTATTAATTTTTTTTTATCTCAATTCACCTAACCAACTCCTAATTATTGTAAGATTCTAATATGATTAGTATATTAACAATTGCTTTTATTTTATTCAAGAAATTATAAGTGAAATCTTAATTAAATGAATTTAAAAAAAAATT
This sequence comes from Ilex paraguariensis, assembly GCA_963454935.2. Taxonomy (NCBI): domain Eukaryota; kingdom Viridiplantae; phylum Streptophyta; class Magnoliopsida; order Aquifoliales; family Aquifoliaceae; genus Ilex; species Ilex paraguariensis. The sequence continues at coordinate 76,534 of CAUOFW020010501.1, read as the reverse complement.
AATTTCTTAAACATCATTGAAAAATCAATCTCAATTACAAAATTAAAAAAAAAAAAATTTAACTTTTTACTTTAAAAATATTTTCTTTTAGTTAAAACAGAGAATTTTGAGAACATAGAAAGTTTTTATAATCTTATACTAAAATGTGAGCAATGAAAAATTAATTTTTTTAAATTTGAGATGATATTTAATTCAGATATACATATACCTAATGTGTTTTATTAATTTTTGTGTATAAAAATTATTCACGTGCAACGCACGTGGTGCATTGGTAGTAACTAAAAAAATGTGTTCACCCAATTACTTACTTGACTTCCTATTCGATTGTTTTAGACAAAATTCGGATAAAAATAGTATACTTAATCGGATAGGATAAACCAAGAAAAAAAAAATTATGCAAAATATCATATAAGAAAATAGAATATCATAATTCATACACGTATGATAGGGTGAAAGACCCCTAAATCCACACTTCCCTCTCAATTATCTCCCCTTTCTCTCTCTTACTTATTTTCTTTCAGTTCATTTTAATTTTAAATTACGTAATTAAAATAAATAAATAAATAATTTATTTAATATATAATATTGCGGGATCAATGTTTAATTTTTTTTTTCCTATAGAGGGTCTTCATGCAAGTGAATGTTACTAGTCTATCTAAAATTACAACTACTAATTTAAATTACACATTTATAAAAATAAAACACCTTTGAAATTACTCTAATTTTCATTCAATTTCATTTAAATTAAATCAATACACTTCTTAATACAAAACAACCCTATTAATACACACCAAGCTCTCTCTTATTTTTTGAATATTCACTTTAATTTTAAATTATATAAATATNAATGTTTCATGTACGGGCTATAGCTAGCTATTTAATATTGCAGTAAAAAGTTGAATTCTCAATTTATAAAAGTATAACAACGGTTTAAATTGAATTTGTTTTTATCTATTTTGATTCAATGGTATAAAATTAAGAGCAATGTTATTGAGACCTAATTTACTGACATAATTTGCTGACCTAATTTATTATAACATTTGGATTGACGATAGGCCCTTATCCTACTCTATTGATCGATTAGTCGAAAGAATCGGATAGGTCAACTAAAGATTTTTTGGTATTCTGCAAAAGAATAGGGTCTGCAAAAGATAAGGGTAAGAATGCAAAATACTTACAAAATTTATATATATGTATGTGTGTGTGTGTTAATCCCTAAAAATTAAAATTTAAAAATTTAGAAACTCTAATGTTTTATTGATGTTTGTTTTTTTTCTTATATATAATGTATTGATGTTTTATGATTTTATTGTTGTGTTTTATTATAATTATTTATGTATTATCGAATTTGTTGTGTTTCTTTTTAGTATTATTAGTTTATCGTGTTAGTTAATTGGTGGAGGTTATTCAATTAAAATTTTAAAATAATTCAAAAATTAATCTATCTATATCTATACTACTAGTAAAAGAACCTTAACATAAAAAACTTTTGAATCTCTATTTTACCCTTATAAAGAATTGAAAAGACCACTCTATCTTTTAACAATTAAATATCTAAATTATCATCATATCCTTATATATTTAAATCTCAAAATTATCTCTAACATATATTTTAATTATTTATTCTCTATATATAAATATCTGTTTCTATAAAAAAAAAATTGATTGACTATATTACCCTTCAAAAAATATGCATCATTGTATTTTCAATAAAGTGTTCAAAAAATCTTTAAAAATTTTATCAATATAATATTACTCATCTCATATGCAAAAATAACATTATACTTACGTATGTTTATTTTCTTTTTTATCGAAAAATTTAAACATTTCATTTTCATGATTAAAAATTATCATATATATAGTTTTTTTAAATCAATTTATGTTACATCAATATAATTATTCAATCGCAATAAACTTTTTAAGTTGTATTAAGATTTTATGTGAAAATAGATATTGTAGTGTATTTTTAAGTAAAAATTGTATTTTTTAGAATTTTAATATTGTAGAACTTGAAATTTTTAGATTTTTTAGAGTAGTATATTAATTTTTTTTATCTCAATTCACCTAACCAACTCCTAATTATTGTAAGATTCTAATATGATTAGTATATTAACAATTGCTTTTATTTTATTCAAGAAATTATAAGTGAAATCTTAATTAAATGAATTTAAAAAAATTTAATTTCTTAAACATCACTGAAAAATCAATCTCAATTACAAAATTAAAAAAAAAAATTTAACTTTTTTCTTTAAAAATATTTTCTTTTAGTTAAAACAGAGAATTTTGAGAACATAGAAAGTTTTTATAATCTTATAATAAAATATGAGCAATGAAAAATTAAGTTTTTTAAATTTGAGATGATATTTAATTCAGATATACATATACCTAATGTGTTTTATTAATTTTTGTATATAAAAATTATTCACGTGCAACGCACGTGGTGTATTGGTAGTAACTAAAAAAATGTGTTCACCCAATTACTTACTTGACTTCCTATTCGATTGTTTTGGACGAAATTCGGATAAAAATAGTATACTTAATCGGATAGGATAAACCAAGAAAAAAAAATTTATGCAAAATATCATATAAGAAAATAGAATATCATAATTCCTACACGTATGATAGGGTGAAGACCCCTAAATCCACACTTCCCTCTCAATTATCTCTCCTTTCTCTCTCTTACTTATTTTCTTTCGGTTCACTTTAATTTTAAATTATGTAATTAAAATAAATAAATAAATAATTTATTTAATATATAATATTGCGGGATCACTGTTTAATTTTTTTTTCCTATAGAGGGTCTTCATGCAAGTGAATGTTACTAGTCTATCTAAAATTACAACTACTAATTTAAATTACACATTTATAAAAATAAAACACCTTTGAAATTACTCTAATTTTCATTCAATTTCATTTAAATTAAAATCAATACACTTCTTAATACAAAACAACCCTATTAATACACACCAATCTCTCTCTTATTTTTTGAATATTCACTTTAATTTTAAATTATATAAATATAAATTTATTATTTAAAATATAAATACTACAACAAAATTATTGCTAGGTGATAAAATCGTACTTTTAAAATCCTGAATGCCTTGTTATGTACTTGACAGACAAAGACATCATCTGTCTGCAGCAAAGCTACTCTGTATTATTCCTATCTACACATTCATTCCTTAAAAAGAGATTACCAAAAGAGGTGAAACACGATTACAAAATCTCCAAATTCTCATATGCCTACGTAATTTGTTTGATAAACGTATATCGATAAATGCATTAAATATAGATAAATTTAATTATAAGAAATGTACAATATAATATATTTATATATCAATTATATATAATTTAAATATAATATAATTTGTTAGACAAATTAAGAAAATTTTTTTGACGCAAACTCATAAGTTCATCCCGAACGAAAAGTATCAGGGGGCTCTGACTAATTATTGAATCTGAGGAGGAAAAAGAAATCGACGCTTGATCCTGAGATGGGTTTTTCTTGAATTCGAAAAGAGTTACTGGGTTTCGATTGCCCTTATTTATTCTGAGGAAGAAAGCCGAAAGATTTTGAGAAGAAAAGGTGGGCCGTGAAATGGGATTTCCTTGAATTTGAAGAGGGTTTAATGGGTTTCAATTGCCCTCATTCATTCTGAGGAAAAAAGTCGAATCATTGATCCTGAATGGTTTTTCCTTAAATCAGAGCAGGGTTATTGGGTTTCAATTGTCCTTATTCAGTCTGAGGTGGGCGATGGCAGTGCCATGGAGTACGACACTTTGGCTGGTAAAGATGGTGTGGGAGGCTCTGAGTGGTTGGGTCGTATCTTGTTTGACTGTTGCTGATGAGATTGCTAGCTCTCTGCGAACCGGGGATATTGGTGCTTTCCATGTTGGCTGATTCAAGAGGATTGTAGATTTAATCAAGACCATGCCCTGGTTTGTTCTTGTCAACTTGTTGGTCAGTGGTTGATCATTTCTTTTAATCGAATTCAATCCAATAGCTTTCGTATATATAGTGTTCTGTGTATGGTGAATAACGCTTTGTGATTTGAGTTTCTATTACTTAAATGGAATTTCATTTTGTCCAAAATACTTGATATTGATGTTTGTGTTTATGATGGTTATTGCTTAGCTGAGTCTGAATTCTGTGGCTAATGGCTTTATTTGAAGGTCCTTCGACACTTTTTTTCTAATGGTTGGGTTGGTTCTTAGGTTTTAATTTCTTTTCATATTTGCTACAGTAGGAGATTGCTTGTAAGGAGGTCAATTAATGGTTAGGAACTATTTATCTTCTTGTAGTTATAGTTCTTAGATGTTTTGTGTGATCATATCCATTTCCTTTACTAGTACAGAATCTTACTAAAGGTAGGCTAGTGAATTTTTGGCAAGCCACTTCAATTCCCATACCCTGTTTGATGTTCATTTAATTCAACACTAACCGTTTCTGCATAGCATTTGATGATTGATTCTTTCGAATTATATGCTGGTATAAATGATCAAAATTGGCTCAGATTTCTGGGATTTCTGTTAATAGTACTTAATTGTATCACACTATCTAAGAGGCACGAATACAGATATAGGACACAGATATAACACGACTGCAATGCAATATTTTCAGGAAAAAAAATAGGACACAAACAAATTAGGGGACACTATGAATGTTCTATCCCTATTATGCCTGCGTATTAATTTCACTATACGACCATATAGTATGATACTACTATTTTCCGTTAAATTAGGAGTTATATACATTCGCAAATCACAAGAGATTAATTATCTAGTCATTATTGGAACAGTACCGAAAATTTCACTTCAATCTGTCAACAAATTTATCTTGATAATTACATTCTCTTTTACCTTTCCACAATTCCAACTATTTACATCACAAATCATAAATAAATAAATAAAATATCAAACATCTCAATATGAATTCATCATACATATCCATGATTCCACATTCAATAATACTATTGTTCAATTCTAGACGTCCAAATTTTATAGCCCTAATTTTCGTTGAATGTTGAAGAAGACCTGAACATGAACATGCATCTCTGGCTTCATTGTCTTAGTTTTTCTTGGCTTCCTGGTGTCTTTAAAGTTCAAGTGTTTCATTTGTCTTATTACACTACTCCTGTGGACTGAGCACCATTATGTATAATGACCTCGTTAGGTTAAGGAACATAAGAGGGTAGGTTAGGATACTCTTTTCATGGTCTGATTGACTGTGGTGACGTGGCTGGAAGGTAAAAAAGAAAGATTAGCTTAAAGCCGGATGAGCACCTCCCATTAGCTAAAAGAGACTCTTCAAATGCAGACTTGGAAATATTCCAGAAAGGTAATCCATTCTTTCAGGAATTTGCTGCTTCCACAAAATTGTTGTTGTTATGTGATAGGATCACAGGAAAGATAAATTAGTTAATCCTTTCATTAAATTGTAGCTCTACCAGAGGAAGCACTTCGGTTTGGTCTTCACCTATTTGCATGATAAACAAGTTTAATTTTTGCTTCTTGATTTGGTAAAATCTGCTATTCTGAGTGGTAAGGCATGAATTGAGTTCCTGGGCCATTGGATAAACAACTTTGAAGAGTTCTGCATTTAACCTTGTTTTGATGAAGTACTCTCTTGTGAAATTTATCCTTGGACATGAAGGTCATAATCCTAAAATCTTTTGACCCGAGTTTAACTCTGGATAATGTCAACCAACACGATTGCGTACAAGGATATTATGTAAAAATATATGATTCTCAGGCAAAAAGAGGCATAGGGCACATGGTACTAGAAGCATGGGCTAAAATTTGAGAGGATCCAAATCCTATTCTCACCATGGAGACCCAAAGTCTTCGTACCATATCCAGATCACCCCAACAGCATCGGGTGCACTCATGAAGTTGAGGCAGTTGCATCACAATATTTGTTCAATCTTCATCACATATTCTACATTGTAAAAACCACAAGCTGAAATATAGGAAAGGAAAAAGAAGAATGCTATACAATAGCAAGATTGCTCGTAAAACACACATGATTCATTGGGATGTCCCTAAAATCTAAGAAAATCCCAGCTGAAAACCTTTTATACACACATTTTGTTGGAGGAGATGCCATGCGATCTTGATGTGTGCTCACAGGCTTATAACATAGATGGGAATTAAACATAGGATGTTGACTTTCTGTTACTTTAATAGATTATGGTGGTATGTGGTCTTTGTTCGGCGTATATGTTTGTTTTTTTGATGGTAATCGTTCAGCTCACTCTAAATAACTGAAATTGGGAACTAAGTAAGAAAGTACTGCACAAATAGAATAGAAGTAAAAAAGATGGTAATTTGGTCAAAAAGTCTCTGCTTGAAGACCTTCAACAATCTTTTTGTCGAACTTATTTGCTAGGCTGGTTCTTAAATTTTAATTTCTTTTCATAATACAACCAAAATTAGAGGTTGCTTGTGTGGTGGACAGTTTAAATGTTAGGATCTATTTTGCTTCTTATAGCTGTAGTTTCCAAGTGTCTTGCATGATCTTATCCATTTCCTTTACAAGTAAATAATATTGCTGGAGATATAGTTCCCGTTACCTGTTGACATTGTTTTAAATCAACACTAGCAGGGAGGAAGAAAATAAGTCAATGTCTCTGAGTACATTGGTGATAATATTAAGCTTCCTTAAACTTTGTGCTCATATTTGATCAAACTCTAATCCGATGACATGGCGACATCTTGGTCTCTTGCTTCTTCCTATCTTGAAACATGATCAGTTGGAACATTTTTTGTGCACTCATACATGGATACAGTCATAAACAGACATGGGCACACTCCCTACACCCACATATATTAGAATACATTTTATTTGATTCTGTGATTTTGGTGTAATTTGAAAATGTAATATGGTAGTATACAAGTTGGTTGTTGAGAAAAAGTGAATAAGTATTGTCGGCGATGAGAAATTTGGGCATGTGCTTCAACTACAAAGTTGCGCGTCCAAGGGTAGTTACCGTCGGGTTCTTGATGCAATGAGGAATGTGCCAGTATGCTAATTTGAGGCTATAAAATGTTTAGGCAAATGTATGTAAAAATACATATATGTATTGCTTTCAAATGGTTGGATATAACTTGGATTCGTCCCATCTAAGATCTCAAAACCATTTCAAATTCTTGATATAAGTAAATTCTTGGACCTCCTTTGAATATTCCATCATTACGCCAACTAAGTGCCAATCAATTTATTTGCATCAAGGTTTTTAATAAATTCTGATTTTTGTCTTAAAGACTGTGAGTCTTTCACTATAGATTTGTTTGTTGTTGTACATTCTAGTTTCTAGTACTGCAAGAAGTGTACTGTCATGACCAACTTGGTCAAGCCGATTTGGTCATTCTTGATTTTCTTAAGATGCTGCCAACCAAGAGGCCAATTTGATTGCTATGGTACTTGTTGTTTGAATACCTCCAATTGAATAAATTAGTCTCTCCTGTATGATCCCTATATTTGTCATGTTATGTGGAGGAGGTTTTTGTTGTGAGATCTATATCTTATCTTTCACTATTGTTCTATCTATTGGAAAAGAAGAAATAGGTTTCTACCAATGGTCCAATCAACAAGTAGTGGTAAGAACCAGGTAGGGTGGCTTGTGTATAGAAATTACCCTCGGATTTTATCCACATCATATGGTTGCTCTTAGATCTGAACAAGCATTCTCTGGCTTCATTTTCTTACTATTCACTTTTGATAAATTGCAACTTGATTTTTAGTTGTATTTGGCTTCTTGGTGTATAGTTTTAAGTGTTGAATCTGTTTTACATTACTCTTGTGGACTGTGCACCATTATGTATAGTATAGTATAGTAACCTTGCTAGGTTAAAGAGCATAAGGTGGGATGTTTGGATCTCTTTTCATGGTCTGGTCGGAGCTGACAAGAGTGAGAGTTGAAGTTATGGTATGTTACAAGGCAAATCACATATCTGAAGGGTTGTTGTGAATGTGGGAGGCAAGAAAGAAAAAATTAGCTGAAAAATGGTAACGGAGAATCTTCAATTGCAACCTTGGCAATGTGCTGGAAATGTGATACTTTCTTTCAGGAATGTGCTGCTTCCAAAGATTGTTGTTCTTATGCGATTAGTATCACAGGAAAGATAAATTTGTTCATCCTTTGTGTACATTGTATGTCTACATGAGGGAACAGTTCTGTTAGTCTTGTTTGGGTGGGGTACTCTCTTGTGAAAGTTATCTTAGGACATGAAGATCATAACCCTAAAATATTCTCATCTGAGCTCAACCCTTTGGCAATGTCCACCAACATTATTGTCTACTTGATTGCTTGGATGGTTTAGCATAAGTGATTCTAGAGCCAAAAGAGGCATAGTGCACGGTACTAGAACCACAGGTTAAAATTAGAGAACTGGGAGAGATATACTGTGGATCTTTTCTCACGGTTATTAACGTGGGATCACTAGATCTAACCTAGAGGGGGGGTGAATAGGTTAATTCAATTTTAAGGTCGAACAAACCCTAATTTTAAATCTAACCGGTCACAATTGCCCAATTCAAAGACTGGTTTGTCAATTAATTCTTTATTACAAGATGCTTTTGCGTTGTAAAAAAAGCATACAAACCGGAATCTAGAAACCAAAGACAACACCATACAATAGCATAATTGCTTGTAAAAAATACACACGATTCACTGGGATGTCCTTAAAATCAAAGAAAACTGCACTCAAAATCCTTTTATTACATGCATACACGTTATTTAAGGAGATGCATTGTGATCCGTTTGTGTGTTCCTCGGCTCATAACGTAGATGACTATGAAGCATGGCATGTTGGGTGTATAGAATTGATCCCTGGCGGTGGCACCTGCAGACAAGCCATATAATTTACTTTTGTGACTTTATAATGTAGGTGACGAGGAAGACAATGACACTGACCTGAAACCTTGGTTACTTTTGATTCGTAGGACGTGGAAAAACTTGAAAGTATGTTTGGGTGAAAGTTAGAGAAATAACAAGAATTGCGGCCAAAAATGCCAAAGTAGCCCAGGGAGTGCTAAAATGGTCATGCAAGAATTGAGCCACCCATGTTTTCGTCTTGCTAGTGCAGTGCTCTTCAATTTGACCACAAACATCTTCAAGGATACCTGCGTCCGTACACAAGGCAGCAGAAGCCATGGAGTTGAAGAATTTTGCAACTCCCTCATTAGAATCTAGGAAGTTATAAATTATGTTATGTGATCGCAGCTCAATTACGTCGTCGGCTCCACTGATCAGTGAATTCATGAAATAAATATAACTGCAAACCTCCCAGCAAGTTGATGTGTTAGGAGCCAATTCATAGGCCATCATGTTCAAGAAGAGCACCTTGTTTTGATCGCTAGATATAAAAGAAGGAAGCGTCAGCTGTCCATAACCATAGGAAGAATTGAAGCTGATGTCTGTTAAACATAAACTTGTTTTACAGCTAGACTTGAAATGTATTCCTTTTGCTTTTAGTTCGATTGCTGAACCAAATGAGTGATGTGAAGACTTATAAGTAGTACTACTTGAGTCTTTACCCTTGTTTCTTCCACCATTTGCCTTGTGGTGGCTGTGGCTGAGATATTTTTCTCGCACAAGTTCTAGGAGGTGAAGAGGTTGCCTCTGCTCATCTTGACGTTCCTGTTTCTTATTCGCCGTTCGACAGGCATAAGTGGAATGGAGGAAATTGTGGATAATCTTTTCTCCATCTTCTTTTGGGCAACGTATGCTCATTAAGGCCTGGATAACTAGGAATGGAAGTTGGTTCTCCAACAAGATCAAGTCCCCGAGTAACATAAACATTCCTCCTGAGCCCAGGGTGTTAGCCAACACAACCCATATATTGTTATGGATAAAACTCAATAGGAAACACCCATCAAGGAACATCATATGCGCAAATGTCACATCATCGTAGGCGTCTGTGGAGCCCGGAAGGTAGTAGTCCCTAATTGTCACAACCAAATCCACGATTTTTTTATAGAACTCTTGGGGATCCTTGCCGCTGTGGTTGATGAACTGGAATGCCACTGCAGCCTTCAACTTCTCCGCTTCTTGAAGCTCAGGCTTGCCATGGTGATAGGGACCAATTGAAACAACTTTCGGATCATAAAATCCCTCATTCTCCTTGTTATTCCTTAGTTCTGGTATAACCTTCTGCATATATTTCTTATCAGATAGAATGAATCTGTAGTCGCGTTTGCCGTCTTCTAGAACTGAGATTAACCATTCAGCATCTTTGATTTGAGCCGGTACGTCTGCTTCCATTGGAGGAAGGAGCACATTACTACTTCCTATGGACTGAATGGCCTCTATTTCAACTACTCCTGAATTGCTGCTCATCTCGATTTCTGGCGACTAAAAGCGGGTAGAGTTGTGAGAGGACTTGAAGAGAACGATCCCCTTGTGTAGGGAAAATGTTTTTGAACAGTTTCGATGAGATTACAAAACTTTTGATTCCTCTTCCTCTATAATTCTCAAATGCCACCACAAATTTGGTGTTGCTTCCGAGTTTTTCCCGAAAATAAGTGAAAAATTTGGGGCATTGGATCCATGAGTGATATTAATTTTTTAATCATTGGATACAATATTATAAAGTAAAGGCATCTTTATGGGTACAACTTTTTGTGATTCATGCTCAAAAAATCATTTTAAACCTAGCCGTTGCTTGATGATTGATGTATTTGTACAAAATTGTGTCCTATTTTCTCTTAAAAATTGCAACTTGCACAAAGCTTTTTTGATCCATGTGCTGAGCACTACGCTAAAATCCGTTGATTGCGAGTAAGGCGTAATGTTCATCTTTTCAATCATTCACAACAACACACACACACACACGGGTTGGGTTGGTTAAGCCTTCGCTCTGAGTTTCAGGGAGACTTGCCGCGCCTCTACCCAAGCCAATAAAGTTTTCCTGTTCCAAAAAACATAATCGAAGGATCTATATAATAAAATACATAGCAACATGAATTTTTTTATCTCTTACATATTTTCCTCCCTAAAAATATCACATCACTTATTTATATAACATGTTTAATCATTTATATATTTTCTCCTAAAAATATCACATCACTTATTTCTATTATATGTTTAATCATTTAATATTTGATTAATTTATAGTTAATATAATTTTTATTTCAAATATTATTCATATACGATAGTATACACATGTTAAAAAAATTTAATATAATGAAACCGATTTTTTGGGTGTTAGAATTTTATATTTTCTCGTGCCTTTAGACACGGGTTATATGACTAGTATATCAATATTATATATGACCCTCAAAGATTATATTTGAGTTTTGATTGTTCAATTACAAATAAAAGTAATATACACATAAAGTTTTTATTTTATTATTTTTACAATCAACAACTACAAATAAATCAAGACAAAATCTTCAACTGTGATGGATTACTTTTTGGTATAGTAAGTAAATTTCGCATGGAAATTAGCTTGTTTTGCTTTTTCCATAGCCCTTATTTCTTGTACATATTGACAAGAACAAGATTTAAAATGGCGTTCTGTATGTGATTGAACAAAATCATTAGTTTATTTTTGGGTTAATTATCAATTACAGAATGGTATGTATAAATTTTTCTATTTTATTAAATTTTGTTATTTTCATGGTCAATAGTTACAAATAAAACAAACACAAAATTTAAAACTATGACTCATTTTTTTGATATAGTATCTATATTTTTTGTGGAGACCGTATAGTACTCTAATCCTAATTTGATGACGAAAGCTAACAGATAAAAATTAGTTGTCTATGATATCAAAAAAAAAAAATTCGGAATCTTACTTTCATTTATTATATTTGTGAATATTTTTATCACTGTTATAAGTGTTTTTATCTCTTTTGTGATACAAAAAAAAGTGATAAAAAATAGTGACCACAAGCGTGGTAAAAACACTTATAAATGCGATAAAAATACCCACAAATATAATAAATCACATACAGGAGTGATAATTTTTTTATACCAACAAAAATGGTAAGAATATCTACCATAACAGTGATAAAAACACCCACAAAAATAATATATATTTTTATTGTAAAATAACCTACAAAAATTATAAAAACATCTATTGAAGTAGTAAATTTTAGAGGTATAGAATTGAAACTCAACTTAGAGACGCTCTCACAACCTAGATAAATTGATCGTTACGAATTCTTCAACAATCTATCAATTTTTTCCGATTCCATATCGTCAAACTGAGGATTGTGGCTGCCAGATGACACTCCAACACTAGTATTCATAACTGTTCCTGTAGCCACATCCCCTATGATTTGTTGAACCTCATCAATATCTTATATCTCCATCCCTATCATCCAGTAAATTTTCATCAACGTCTATATTTGAAATATTTCTTGGTTGAAAATCTTCTCCATGATATATCCATTGAGTGTAACTTGGATCAATCACAGTGATATACAAACAAATCACCTTCCACCTCGTCTACGGTCTTATAAAGCATGTTCTTGCAATAGTCATACCAAATCCTATAAACTCCGTGTGATGTACGTGCAATAGTCCTACTTTTTTCAACCCCTTCCTCATACTCCAAGCTAAATCTATCATTATGTCACATCCAACTCCTACCCTTCTCTACAATACAAAAACATGTCAACATATTTTTTTTCAAAATAATTAAAATACTACAAGGTATTTACAAAGTTTTTAATTTGTTTTTTTTTTTTTTTTTGCTTTAGTCTTATGTCGCAATAATTGCGTTACTATCTGATAATTGTGTTTGTTGATGAATGCAAAATCAATATCAATAAGATGAATCCATTAAAGTTTTGAGCTATGGGAGAATCCTAGCGAGGAAAATCTCAATTTTGACGAGATAAGAAAAATTGAATATTTTCATACTTAAATTTGGTAGAGAATTAGCTATGATAATTTGCTAAGATTCGATTTTAATTTTCTATCAGATGCCAGAACAAAAACAATGGATAAAACTAAATTTTGGTTTTGGTACCAGCTTCTCATACCTGAACTTAATCTAAAAAATGACCAAATTTCATCTTAGAATAAGTGACCTCAAGGACTTACAATTGAATTGATAGACGGAATTTTTATGCACCCAATTCACCCCTTCTGGGACTCCTCTAAGGGGTTTCAAGCAGAATTCGTTCCTTAAAGTCCAGCAATCAAAACATATTTTGATCTTTATAGTGTCTAATGACAACATCGAGAAAAGTAAAATGAAAAAAAAAACAAGAGAAAAAACACTCCGCACCCAAGTCCCCCAACTTAGCTTTTAGAACATGTCTTTTGAGGATTTAGACTTCTTTTGGTCTACAATTTACATTGAATCACTACTTTGTAATATCTTTAGCAACCTCGAAGATAATTGTGCTTCTTTAAGTCTAGGAAATATTTGTAACTCTTTAAAGTCTTACAAAGAAAAGAGTAAATTATATTTTACCCTCTTGAACTATTATATTTATTTTACTTTGTACCCTTAACTATACAATTTTTTTATATTATACCCTAAAGTATCAATTTTATTTCATATCATTCCAATAAATAACGATAAACTTGAAAATTTTCAAATGAGGGAGGGAAACCGCAAAGAGCTTCCGACCAAATACCTAGTACCACTTTATTTTATTTTTTTTGCTAGGAAGACAAAAAAGGTCACCAAGAGAAAGAAAATTTGGAGTTTATGAAGGGTAAAGTCATGAATATGTATTTTTCTTGATTTTTGAGCAGCACTTATGCAATAGAAAGTTGCTTATTGACAATACAGAACTCACATGGACATTTGTCGTCAAAAAATTGACATTTGTTATCAATTAGAGTGATATGCAATAAAATTAATATTTTATATGAAGAGAACAAATTTTATGAGGCTAACCTACATAACACTTAATGTTTTTCTTACTTTTCCGTATGAGTAATTCTATTGGGACCTACAATACTCTTTTTCTTTTGAGAGAATTACACACAAATCTGCAAAGTTTTATCACTTAATCATTCAAACTCCCTGATATTTAAAATATTACTCATAGATCCCTTAAGGTTTGAATGCATGTGATACTTAGACCCTATCGTCAACGTCTGTTAGTATATCTATTAGTAAATTACACCTAAACTCCTTGAAGTTTATAGACGTATAATACTTAGACCCCTTAAATACCAAAAATACTCTAAACAAAGATAGAATATCAAATATTTTAAACTTTATAATCAAAATTTATATTCTATTGTATCATTTATTGAAATAAAATTAAAAATAAAATTTTAATTTTTTTTTAAAGAATTGTAATTAATATATAATTATATTAACCCATTAAATTATGTTGTTAAATTATATCCCAAAAAGATTGCTAGTATAAAAAGCAAATGATAAGGCTTCTTTAGTCAAATTGCATAAAGAAAGAGTGAACTTCAAAGTAAAGCGTGACTATGAAGTTTTTTCTTTTCTTTTGTTTATTGACCAGGAATCTGAAGTTAAAATGACAGGAGAACGTGTTTCATATGGCATCGCTCCATACCAGCTTTAGCCTTTTATTGTGCTGTATGTCTAAAATTTTATGAANTCAAAGTAAAGCGTGACTATGAAGTTTTTTCTTTTCTTTTGTTTATTGACCAGGAATATGAAGTTTAAATGACAGGAGAACGTGTTTCATATAGCATCGCTCCATACCAGCTTTAGCCTTTTATTGTGCTGTATGTCTAAAATTTTATGAGTTCAATATGAATATTATTGTACAATGCGTATTCAAGACAATAGAGTTGTGTCATCGTTACTCATTAGGCTTCTGTCTCTCCCTATAACATACTGTTGATCATTAAAGCAAGAGATCACCGTATCCAAAGGATATATAGATAAATAACATATATTTTAACACATATAATTAAATTTTTTACCAAGAATTATATTTTTAATTTAGAGTTTCATCAAATAATTTCAATATCAAATAAACAACTAAATACATCAAATAAATATAATGGAAATTCATATCAAAATAAGTTTAGTAAAGTTTAGGTTGAAGCGCACGAAGACGCTATGTTAAAAAGAGATATACCCTCTTCTGCATAGAATTTTTTGTACAATCTCTTATTAAAATACAACAATTTAAAAAAAGCTACGATGTGTCATGAGTCTCTCTATAGCGAACTGAACTCCACTCAAGTTGTCCAAAAAATCATATAAATGATACAACCAGAACAATGTAATATATTATGAGAATAATACTGAAAATGTTGTATCTCCTCCTCAAAGAAAATGCTGGAGATATCTCCTCCTTATATTTGCAAAACCTTCCACATAGACATTGAATGGTCAGTAAAGAGTAATAATGATATGTAATGGTTACTATTATATCTATATAATAAAATAACTTATAATTCAAATCTCAAAAAATAAACAAAATGGCTTTTACTATTTGCGGTTATGATCGCTTAATTTTTTTTTTTTAAATTAATCTAACGATTAATATTAACACCCTAAATTTAATTAAAAAAAATAAACCTTAAGGGTGTATTTGGAGTGACTTTTTAAAAGTACTTTTAAAAATTAATTATCATAAATACTTAAAAAAATAGTGTTTAAAACCGCTACACTCCTACCACCACCATCGCCACCCACCGCCGCCACCGTCACCAAAGCTGCCACCACCACTACCACTGTCGCCGTCACCACCAGCCCCACCCCCACCACCGTCGTCGCTCCCACCACCACCGCCACCCCCTGTCGCCACCATCACCAAAGTCGCCACCACCACCACCGCCGTCACCACCAGCCTCACCCCCACCACTACTACTGCCATTACTGTTATCGTCGCCGCCGCCGCCACCACCACCACCACGACCGCCACCCCCACCATCACCTTCGTTATCGCCACCACCATCGCTACCGCTGCCGCCACCACCACCATTGTCGTCGCCCTCATCGCCACCACAGTCATTGCCACCCACCACAACCATCACTGTTTCTTACCACCACCACTACAAACCGATTCTTAAAATTCTTTTATCTTTTCTCTATGTTTATGATTTGATTTTAGATATGAATACAAGTATATTTATTGTTTACCATTTTTTATTAATCTGTACTTTCAGGCATAGACAATAACTAGTATATCAATAATCATATAGGTGGGGGTAGATATAATTATTATTTCAAAACTTTATTTTAATTTTAAAATATTATAACAATCCCCCACATAGTTTAAAATTAAAANATTAATCTGTACTTTCAGGCATAGACAATAACTAGTATATCAATAATCATATAGGTGAGGGTAGATATAATTATTATTTCAAAACTTTATTTTAATTTTAAAATATTATAACAATCCCCCACATAGTTTAAAATTAAAATAAATTTAATCAAAAAATTAGACAACAATACAATACAATAGGTGAGGTGTCTTTTAGACTTGAACCTTCACTTAGCTCAACAAACTTCCATCTAAAAGAACCATAGGGAACAAAGTAGTGAGCTAGATTCTTTGGCTGAGATTTCTACTTTTCAAACACATGGTATTGATATTAGATTAAGTTCTGGTCAATTTGGTGCTCTTATGGCCATACGCGTGTATCTTAATTTTTATGTTTGTTCAATTAGGGATTAGCATGTATCCCTTAGTAGCGGCCTCACTACAAACATACATATAGTTGAGTCATCCATGGGTATTCTGTGATCAATATCTTGTAGAATCCTACATTTGCCTCATTCGGAGATTTACTCTTCATTTTATCATCAAAGTCTAGAGAGCACTGTCACCTTGGGAATGGGATCAAGGAATTTCCCATTTATATAATTTTAGTGCTCACCATAGTCATACTTAGCTTCATTTTTACCTATTGAACCTCTTTCATGGGATCTCTAATCATAGAGGTTAGGTGTCCACAGGATGACTAACTCAGAGGCTTCAGTATCATTTCCTTCAATGAATCTTGAACTAACATCTTCTCTATCCCTTTGGTAAGATAATCCGCCAAAACATTTTCAGACCTCACAAAGTCGAGTACAATTACTAGTGAGTAATTGTTTAATAGAATTATGAGAAATTCATATATGTCTCCTCTTTTCATTGTAATTTGAATTCTAACTTGGCAATAGTGGCTAAATTGTTATAGTATAGAGAAATTGCTAGAATAGGTTTACTACCAATAGATATATCAGATAGGAGACACTTGAGCAATGTAGGTTCTGCTGTAGCCATATCCAATAATATAAATTCAACCTCCATTGTAGACCGAGATATAATAGTTTCCTTGATAGCTCTCCAAGCTACAACTCCTCCACCATACATAAATACATAGCCACTAGTTGCTTTAGTTTTATCTAAATCAGAAATCTAGCTGGCATCACAGAATCCTTCTAATACCGTTGGATATCTTAGAAAGAAGACCACAATTCACGGTACTTTTTAAATATCTANCGAGATATAATAGTTTCCTTGATAGCTCTCCAAGCTACAACTCCTCCACCATACATAAATACATAGCCACTAGTTGCTTTAGTTTTATCTAAATCAGAAATCTAGCTGGCATCACAGAATCCTTCTAATACCGTTGGATATCTTAGAAAGAAGACCACTGAGTACTCTTTCAATAACTTTCCAATGTCTATTAACAACATAAGCTATATCAACTCTAATGTAATTGGTTAAATACATTAATGATCCAATAATTTCAAAATATTTTAGTTGTGACACACTTTCACCTAATAAAAAATTTAGGTGTATATTTGGATCATATGACGTATTTACTGGTTTATAGTCACAACATTTAATNCAATAATTTCAAAATATTTTAGTTGTGACACACTTTCACCTAATAAAAAATTTAGGTATATATTTGGATCATATGACGTGTTTACTGGTTTATAGTCACAACATTTAATTTTTTTTCAATAATTGCTCAATGTAATGGAATTGATTTAAAATAATCTCATTATTATTTTTATTAACTTTATTTCCAACATAACACTGACAAACAAATATAGGCCACCAAATTTAGTAGACTTGCATTGCATGGCTATTACATTGCAGATGAAGAAATCAACAGGGGTGCAAAATTCTCAACAGTGGCTCTCACAGTAACAAAATAGGTTTTGTCANCAAATTTAGTAGACTTGCATTGCATGGCTATTACATTGCAGATGAAGAAATCAACAGAGGTGCAAAATTCTCAACAGTGGCTCTCACAGTAACAAAATAGGTTTTGTCACTCAATCCATTGCGATGAATTTGCATGTAACATTTTCCAACCAGTAACCCATAAAATTAAATAATTTAATTTATTATTCGAGTTTCTATGAACTTTACAAATAGTAAGTTTTCTAAGTATAGACCTCGTAATAAATAATTTATATTGAATAAATAAATTAAAACAATGCCATCACCGTGAATGAAGTCCAAAGTATCACATAATTATCTTGATTAAACATCAAGGTATCGTATCATCTTGATACCATTCAAGATAGCTACTATATTCCTTTCAAAAAACAAAAAAGATAGCTACTATATCTTATACATATATTTATGATCAACAATATATAAATACTAGTCATAACCCGTACTTGAATGCACGATAAAATATAAAATTTGAGCTTAAAAAAAATCGATCCCACTATTTTAAATTGTTTTAAAATATATTAATTACAAATTAATTAAATAATAAATGATTAAATATATGATAGAAATGAATGATGTGATGTTTTAGGGAGAAAAATATATAAATGATTAAACATGTAATAAAAATGAGTGATGTGATTTAACATTTGAGTTTGATAAATGGATGATGAATGAGGTACGTGATTGGTGATGGTTTTGAGGGGAAAAATATGACTGGAATAAAATTCAAACACACTCCTGTTTATATATATATAATAAAGTAGCTTATAATTCAAATTTTAAAAATAAACAAAATAACTTTTGTTTTTCACGGTTCAGTTCGTTTTAAATTTTACTTTAAAGTTAATCTAACGGCTAATATTAACACCCTAAATTTAATAGGAAAAATAGACCTCTAAGGGTGTGTTTGGAGAGACTTTTTAAAAGTATTTCTAAAAATTATTTATCATAAATACTTTAATAAAAAAATAGTGTTTGAAACTGCTCCACCATTACCTCTACCACCACCCCCCACTATCACCGCAGTCGCCGCCACCGCTCTAGCCACCATCGCTGCCACCACTGTTGGCAGCGATGGCGCCGCACCACCCTTGCCACCACCACCCCCACCACTACTGTCGGCATCGTCACCACCCCCACCTCAACTGCCACCGCCATCGCCGTCACCACCACCATCGCCACCGTCGTTGCTACCGTTATCGCCACCACCTCCATTGTTGCCACTGCCACGACCACCACGGTCATTGTCATCCACCACAACTATCACCATCTCTTACCACCACCACTGCCACCCACCACCTCTCAACCCCACTACAACCGATACTTAAGTTCATTTATCTCTCATCTATGTTTGTGATTTGATTTTAGATATGAATACAAATATGTTTATTGTTTACCATTCTTTGTTACTCTGTGTCTTCAAACACAGACAATAACTAGTTATAATATAAAATATGATAGACTTCAATAAGTTTATTTGACAGTCTCAAGTAGACTTATCTAATAGTTATCAATATCCCTCTAAAAACCATTCACATTGCATACTATGTCTTTCGACACAGATTACCCGTAGTGTGTGTGTATCAAGTCAATAAAATATCCCCTCCCAAAAAAAAAACTATTCGAAATATTTTAAATCTGTTGAATAATCTTTTCTTATATCATATAGTACTTTTACAAGTGCTCGGACTTTGTCGGTAATAATTCACGAGCAGAGTTATCAGACTTTGGATGCAATACAATCACATATACAATTATTAGATATGTGAGGTTATATACAAAGTGAGAGTAAATAATGAAAATACGTGGGCTCCTCCTCTATTATTTTTATTTTTCTTTCGAGCAAATCGTGCCTACACAGTGACCTAAACAGTAATCATAAATTATTAAGCACGGTCCACTCCTTTCTTTTTCTCCACCAACCGACGACTTTGGTGTAATAATGCCATAAATACACTTTAATACCTCTATGATTTAAACAACAATCACACTTGCAGCCCCAAAATATACAATCAGTCTATTCAGGATTTCAATGTAGCTGTTTACTCCCTTTTAATTTCTTTCTGCTAGTTTGGATATTTATAATCTAACCCAAAAACTTATTTAACTTATTTTTTTCATACATAAACCTATCATATCAAACTTTTAATCCCTATTTTATCAGGGAAAGGCAAAATTGCTGGTAAAAAAAACCACACTCAAAAAAATACACACGATTCATTGGGATGTCCCTAAAATCTAAGAAAACTGCAGTCGAAAACCATTTATACATACACTTAATTTAAGGAGATGCAATGTGATCCCTTTGTGTGTTCCCCGGCTCATAACGTAGATGACTATGAAGCATAGCATGTTGGGAGTATAGAATTGATCCCTTGCGGTGGCACCTGCAGACAAGCCATAGAATTTACTTTTGTGACTTAATAACGTAGGTGACGAGGAAGATAATGACACTAACATGTGCTGGACCAAAACAGTTTTTTTAAGTATAAAAATTGAATTTTAGTCGATTTTGAGCCTAAAACAACACATAGTTCTCTTTCTTCTTGCAATTGGGTGAAAATGAGAGATTGAACTAAATAACTTGTATTCTTTAGAATTAAAGTGATAATTAGAAATTAAAAAATCAAAGTGAGATGGGATACATACTTCAATCACTACTTAAGGTGTTTTACTTTCTTTTTAATATTTAAGCTCAATTATCAAAAATTGAACAACCAGAGAGCAAAGAAAATTGGGCTTCTCCTCTACGCGATATCAAAGGATTTGTTTCTCACGATCCAACAACTAGAGTGCGATGTTAATCTTTTTATAATTTGATGAAGGATCTAGAAAATTGAAGGATAAATATCATAATTGGTACATAAATCCAGATCACCCCAGAAAATCTGGTACACTCATGAACAGCTGCTTCTAATATAAACATCACATTATTTGTTCAATCTTCATTACAAGATGTGAGCCAGAAACTATAAACGAAATACAACACACTATAGCAACATAATTGCTTGTAAAAAACACACACATATTTGACCAGGAATGGATGCCCCTAAAATCTAAGAGAATCCCACAGCCGCAAACCTTTTACATACATACAATTTATTTAAGGAGAAACATGGCATGTTGGGTGTATAGAACAAACACCCATATGTCCATATTATTTATTTGTTTCGACATAATAATGTAGAAGAGGCAATGAGACTCATCTGAAACTCCTGTTTACTTTTGGTTTGTAGAGCGAGGAACAACTTGGAAGTAGGTTTGGGTGAAGGTTAAGATAAAAAGAAACATTTCGGCTAAAAAAGCCACAGTAGTCCACGGAGAACTGAAATGATCATGCAGGACTTGAGCCATCCAAGTTTTTGCCTTGCTAGTGAAGTGCTCTTCAATTCGATTACAAACGTCATCAAGGATAAAAAAATTGGCTTGTGAGACAGCAGAAGTCATAGTGTTGAAGAATTTTGCAACTCCCTCATTGGAATCACGGGAGTTAGAAATTATGTTATGAGATCGCAGCTCAATAACGTCGTCGGCTCCACTATTGAGTAAATTCAGGAAATAAATGTAACTGTTAACCTCAAGGTCAGTATCTGTGTTAGGAGCCATTTCATATGCAATCATGTTCAAGAAGAGGAACTTGGAGTGCGCCTTACGTACCATAGGAGGAAGTGTCAACTGTCCATAGCCAAAGGACGAAGTGAAGCTGATGTCTGTTAGACAAAATGTACCGCTAGACTTGAAATGTATTCCTTTTGCTTTAAGTTCTGTTGCTGAACCGAAGGAGTGACGAACGACCATATTAGGATCATTTTGGTCTTTCCCATAATCCTTCCTGTGCATGGCAGGCCCAACAGTATTAAAAAAAAATATATAGGTTTTAGGTCCAAATTTTTAAAAATCTTATAATTTTAAATACATAACTAGTCCACATAAAAAATTTAAATTCATGAAAATTTTAGACCTTACAAAAAAACCCTAAAAAGTTTAAACTCAATCAAAAAATTATAATTTCAATAATTTGGGTCTACAATTCAATTCAAAACATTAGAAATTCAAAAATAAAATTTTTTAAAAACAAATACAAAAAAAATCAAAAGTCAACTCATATTTACTCACATCTATTCTTCCTCTCTCTTAAAAAAAAAAAAAAGTATCACATCCTTCTCTCTCGATTAAAAAAAATTTAAAATATTTTTTATTTTTTAAAAATAATTTTAAAAATAAAAAAATATTACCACTTTGNAACCTAAAATTAAAATTCATATTTTAAAAATTATTAGGCACAATTTTACATATACATGCGATTAAGCCAAAAAGGGAATGATTCTCTCCAGCTTCTGTGAATAAGGCCGGAGAGATTCATTCCCTTTTGCGCCCAGGTTATTATAGTCTTATTTAAAGTTATTCTTGTGATTTTGTTCTTCAAATTTAATTTTACGGTCATTCAATTTTTCTTTAGTCATATGTGGGCATACATTGTTAGGTGTTCCACAATAGCTTCTAGTAAGTTACTGACCAGGTGCATTATATTTACACCTGTACATGGAAAAGAGAGTCTGTTCGATAGAGCATTAAGCGGTATGAGCACTTCTTGCTTTACAACTAGGCCTAAAATCAATTATTGACTCAACTTTTCACTGGGTTTGTCGTTTCATATTGTTGTTCAATCCTTGTGATGTCCTTGTAGTTGTCAGATGTAGGTTGTGGAATTGGTGGACCATTAAGGGAAATTGCTCGATTTAGATAAACTTGATTCATAATTTGCTTGATTAAGGGATATGTTGGATTTTTTTTTCTTCCTATCTTTTGGATTAGTAATTCTTAAGAGATATTCTTGTTATTTTGGCATATAGATGTAATAGAAGATGTCCGTCAATCTTATTTGCGTGACAATGTCTTACCTGGATTTCATTTGTTTTAATGTTAGATGAAGCATTGATCCAAAAAAAGAATGTTGGATGGAGTATTACTCCGCAAGTTGTGATGGAATGCCAAATTCTTTCCTCTCTTTTTTTCCACATTCCTATCATATGATGATAGTGTAAGAACTTTGAAGGTTATTTATTAGAAATGACACATGAATCACAAGTGCAAAATGAGTATATGTACTGGTAATGGATCTCTTGGACTGTTTTTTCTTCATGACTACAATAAACATGAATATTTAAGATACATGCTTACATTTTATTGTGCAAAGTACATCATTTACCCAAATGTAATAAAAACAATGGTGGTGGTAGTGATGCCACAATGGTGGTGGTGGCGACGATACAATGGTGGTTGTTGTGGAGGTGCAGTGTGAGGATTGAAAAGTTAAAAATATAAAATGCATTGAGAGCATATTTGTTCATTATAAGGAATTTATAAAATCCTTACTAACTAATATTTTCATCATTAAGTGATAAGTAGATAATTTACTACTTAAATTTTTAGCTTATTTTTAGGAAGTGTTTCAAAACATTAAGTGGTATGAATTATAAGTTATCAAACAGGCTTTATTCATCAAGTGCTTAAAGTATTCAGTTTTATGTCTTAAGTGTTGTTATCAAACAACCCGANGGAATAACTTTTTTAGCATAAAAAAGTAAGACTAACTGACATTTTTTTTGCAACCATCTAAAAACGTTAGTTAGAGTAAGACCTTCTAAAACACGTTAGTCCTACTGATGGTTTTTAGTTGAGCAGACGAGGGAACGATGGGTTTTGTGTGTTAAAATTGCCAGAGGCCTCAAGTCAAAGTACACCTTTCCACTCACTTTCGTGTTCAATTGGTTCTGAATTTGTGGACGACATTTGTTGTCCTTTCCTGGACTACGCCACTTAAATGAAATGTCAGAGACCCATGTAAATATCCACGCACGTGATTTCCTACTAGACCCCTAATATTCCTTAGGATTAGTTATAAATTTAATTGTTCTGGTGCCTCAGATTAATAAACAATGTATAAATAACATTTTTCTCGCCAAACTATAGTCTCTTTGTACCACCGAAATTAAAGGTTCATGTTTTAGAGTCTATATTAGTTTAGGTGATTCACCATTCTATTAACCTAAAATTAAAATTCATATTTTAAAAATTATTAGGCACAATTTTACATATACATGCGATTAAGCCAAAAAGGGAATGATTCTCTCCAGCTTCTGTGAATAAGGCCGGAGAGATTCATTCCCTTTTGCGCCCAGGTTATTATAGTCTTATTTAAAGTTATTCTTGTGATTTTGTTCTTCAAATTTAATTTTACGGTCATTCAATTTTTCTTTAGTCATATGTGGGCATACATTGTTAGGTGTTCCACAATAGCTTCTAGTAAGTTACTGACCAGGTGCATTATATTTACACCTGTACATGGAAAAGAGAGTCTGTTCGATAGAGCATTAAGCGGTATGAGCACTTCTTGCTTTACAACTAGGCCTGAAATCAATTATTGACTCAACTTTTCACTGGGTTTGTCGTTTCATATTGTTGTTCAATGCTTGTGATGTCCTTGTAGTTGTCAGATGTAGGTTGTGGAATTGGTGGACCATTAAGGGAAATTGCTCGATTTAGATAAACTTGATTCATAATTTGCTTGATTAAGGGATATGTTGGATTTTTTTTTCTTCCTATCTTTTGGATTAGTAATTCTTAAGAGATATTCTTGTTATTTTGGCATATAGATGTAATAGAAGATGTCCGTCAATCTTATTTGCGTGACAATGTCTTACCTGGATTTCATTTGTTTTAATGTTAGATGAAGCATTGATCCAAAAAAAGAATGTTGGATGGAGTATTACTCCTCAAGTTGTGATGGAATGCCAAATTCTTTCCTCTTTTTTTTTCCACATTCCTATCATATGATGATAGTGTAAGAACTTTGAAGGTTATTTATTAGAAATGACACATGAATCACAAGTGCAAAATGAGTATATGTACTGGTAATGGATCTCTTGGACTGTTTTTTCTTCATGACTACAATAAACATGAATATTTAAGATACATGCTTACATTTTATTGTGCAAAGTACATCATTTACCCAAATGTAATAAAAACAATGGTGGTGGTAGTGATGCCACAATGGTGGTGGTGGCGACGATACAATGGTGGTTGTTGTGGAGGTGCAGTGTGAGGATTGAAAAGTTAAAAATATAAAATGCATTGAGAGTATATTTGTTCATTATAAGGAATTTATAAAATCCTTACTAACTAATATTTTCATCATTAAGTGATAAGTAGATAATTTGCTACTTAAATTTTTAGCTTATTTTTAGGAAGTGTTTCAAAACATTAAGTGGTATGAATTATAAGTTATCAAACAGGCTTTATTCATCAAGTGCTTAAAGTATTCAGTTTTATGTCTTAAGTGTTGTTATCAAACAACCCATATTAGGAATGGAACAATCGAGTAATTTTTAATTATATTTTTCAAATGACGCTGACACTGTANCGTGAAGGATCTTGCACAATATAAACACGAGAACAGATCTCTCCCGTGGTGAACTCGAGTCAGTCAATCAAATGATCAACCTTGCTATTTGGAACAGGTTGAGATCCGTTGCTGGCCTGGAACGATAATGGGTGACTTTCGTGGATCAAAGGAGTGGTCCAGTAAGGCTGAGGGAGGTTCCTGGAACAGAGAAAGACAAGTTAGAAGGGCGCCGGAGTGTTTTTCGGTGTATCTCCTCCGACGATCAAGTCAGTTTTTGAGAGAGGGGAAGAAGAAAACACTGAGTATAGATTTGAGAAAAGGTTTTTCGTTTCATATCGTCTTGCCTTTTGTGAGGAGTATTTATAAGTCAAAAATTCATGATTGCTGTCAGTGTGGTCAGTATATGATCATTAGATACGGGCAACGTGCGCACTGATTCCTATGAGGAATGTCTTCTCTTTTAACTACTCCGGATCCCGAGCAACCAATGATGTGTCATTGCCCTGCCGAATGTTTAATGAGCTCCTCTCGGCAAGGATGTAATAAATGTCCAGTCTTAGAGACATTTATTAACTTTCACTTCCAAGCCTTACCGCATTAAATGCTGTCTCATCAAGGGAATGATGTAATTAAATGCTTACTTTCCCAAGTCGTGTGTCAGCAAGGACATCCAGTCCTTTTGTCTCTGATGTGACACAATATGCCACGCGCCTATTTCCCATTGGCTGTGTCTTCTGCCTTCTTATGCCTTTTGACACCAATTATGTAAGACGAGATCATGATGGCTAACTTAGTCTAGCCTAAGCTAGTGACCTGTACATCAATAGCCTCTGCAGGAGCAGAGAACGTCATCCTGGACGGGTACATCACGGTACCGAGGGGAGTGGTACATGTAGGGACCGATGAATCCATACCCGACCGAGGGATACGTGTCGGTACGTAACGTACTGGGTGTCATTGATCTCTATGAACAGTACCTCGGGAGAAGAGGGACTTGTGATTCGACGGGTACATGTTGTGATTACAGTAACAAGAATTTACTGATGCCAAGGACACGTGTCTTCATCTAGGAGTATTTGGAAATGTCCCACATATATATATAAAATAAACACAGGAGTGTGTTTGAATTTTATTTCAGTCATATTTTTTTCTTCAAAATTATCACCAATCACTTATCTCACTCATTATCCATTTGTCAGATTCAAACGTCAAATTGCATCACTTATTTTTATCATATGTTTAATAATTTATATATTTCTTCCCTAAAAATATAACATCACACATTTATATCATATATTTAATTATTTAATATTTGATTAATTTATAGTTAATATATTTTTTAAAAAATTAATATAATAGAATCGATTTTTTAGACTCTCAAATTTATATTTTATCGTGCCTTTAAGCACGAATTACGATCAATATATTTATATAATATCTAAATTATTGTACATTCATTTTTGCTGTGGTGCGGGAGATGAGAGTGTTGCGGTGGTAGCCGTCGTCGGTATGGAATTATTGGCTGTCAAAATTGTTGAAAAGGACATCTCTATTAATTTACATTTGTACCAGTCTACCCCAGTGGAGTTTATCACACCACTATCGTTGATAGCTTATCCTTTCTTCTGAGATATTTCTTAAATCTACAACCTTGGAAGTACTTGGTCTACCGACACTAATAAGTATTTGAAAACTTAAAATGATTTTCATCGGGGATAAAAATTTTATTTTGACACATTATTTTAATTATTTAAAAAATAAAAAAAATTTGATGTGTTTCGATCCGTTTTTAAAATAGAATGAAAAAATTAAAAAAAAATTAAAATTATTTTGTCAAAACATTGCAAAGAGGGGGAGATTTGAGACACTTTGAGACCTTTGTAAATGGTCCATTTATTTTTTTGTATTTAAATGGTACAATATCCAACATTGATCAAAATAATATAATAGATAAAAGTGGTCAAGTGTCACCCATAAAACAACACATAGCTCTGTTTCTTCGTGCAGTTAGGTGAAAATTAAGAGATTGAAGTAAATAACTTGCATGCTCTAGAATTAAAGTGATAATGAGAAATCAAAAGATTAAAGTGAGACGGGGTACATGTTTCAATCACTACTCAAAGTATTTTACTTCATTTTTAATATTTAAGTTCAATTATCAAAAAATAGAACAACTCGATAGATAGCAGGAAAAATTGGGCTTCTCCTCTACGTGGTATCAAAGGATTTGTTTCTCACGATCCAACAACTAGAGTGCGATGTTAATCTTTTTATAATTTGATGAAGGATTGAGAAAATTGAAGGATAAATATCATAATTGGTACATAAATCCAGATCATCCCAGAAAATCTGGTACACTCATGAACTGCTGCTTCTAATATAAACATCACATTATTTGTTCAATCTTCATTACAAGATGTGAGCCAGAAACTATAAACGAAATACAACATCATGTAGCAACATAATTGCTTGTGAAAAAACACACATGATTGACCGGGAATGGATGCCACTAAAATCCAAGAGAATCCCACAGCCGAAAACCTTTTACACACATACAACTTATTTAAGGAGAAACATGGCATGTTGGGTGCATAGAACAAACATCCTTATGTCCGTATAATTTATTTGTTTCGACGTAATAATGTAGAAGAGATAATGAAACTCATCTTTACTTTTGGTTTGTAGATTGAGAGAAGTAGGTTTGCGTGAAGGTTAAGATAATAAGAAACATTGCGGCTAAAAAAGCCACAGTAGCCCACGGAGAACCGAAAATGATCATGTAGGAGTAGAGCCATCCAAGTTTTTGCCTTGCTAGTGAAGTGCTCTCCAATTCGATTACAAACGTCATCAAGGATTAAAAAATTGGTTTGTAAGACAGCAGAAGCCATAGTGTTGAAGAAATTTCCAACTCCCTCATTGGAATCACGGAAGTTAGAAATTATGTTACAAGATCGCAGCTCAATTACGTCGTCGGCTCTACCAATGAGTAAATTCATGAAATAAATATACTTGCTAACCTCAAGGTTAGTATTGTTAAAAAATATAAGATTATTTTGTTTATTAAAGATAGAATAATCTTTTACTTTCCTTGTCTTGTTTAGCTTATATATAGTCTTTTTGTATTTAGGTTAAGTTAGTTCATTGTATTTCAATTCAATTATGCAGTATCAATAAAACTCTAACCTCCTATTTTTCTTATCTCTTGTATTTCTTTAGATTGTTCAACATGGTATCAGAACAAAGGTTTATGGGACAAGACTTAATCTCAAACACAGTTTGAGAAGGTATTTGTTTCGTTTAAGCAATCTGGTATTTGTTCCATTTTTTGTAATCTGGTATTTGTTTTGTTTTTGTAATCTGGTATTTGTTCCATTTTTTTTTGCAATCTGGTTTTTTTTGTTTGTTGATTATGGCTACTGCAAGAGACGATTTGCTTCAGTCTGTGAGTGTGAGGTTAGATGGAAAGAATTATTCGTATTAGAGTTATGTGATGAGAAATTTCTTAAGGGTAAAAAGCTATGGGGATATGTTAGTGGAACTTCTATGAAACCTAAGAATACTGATGTGGGTTATGCTGATTTGATAGATGTCTGGGAAGTAGACAATGCAAAAATTATTATTTTGATCAACAATTCTGTTAAGCATTCTATAGGTACGCAGTTGGCAAAGTATGAGACATCAAAGGAGGTTTGAGATCATCTGCAAAGGTTATTCACTCAATCAAATTTTGCAAAGCATTATCAATTGTAGCATGACATACGAACTCTTCAACAGAAGAATATGAGTATTCAAGAGTTTTATTCTGCTATGACAGATCTTTGGGATCAATTGGCTCTTACAGAATCGACTGAATTAAAAGCATGTGGTGCCTATATTGCTCGTAGAGAGCAACAACAATTGGTACAGTTTTGAATGACACTTCGTAGTGATTTTGAAGGACTAAGAGGTTCAATTTTGCATCGTTCTCCACTTTCTTCTGGTGACTCAGTTGTTAGTGAGTTGTTTGCTGAAGAGATACGTCTTAAGTCTTATTCTGATAAGAGAATTTTTTCTACTTCTGATCCTTCTATGCTAGCAATACCTTCTAAATCATTCTCTCATAATCAGAATAAGCCTTGCACAAGATCTGCCTTCGACAAGTGTAGTTTCTGTAAGCAAAAAGGTCATTAAAATGCTCAATGTCCTAAGTTAAGACAGCAGAATCAATCGCAGCAGCAATCTCAAGCTTGAAAGTCTGTCAACCAGTCACAATCTAATACTCATAGACCACCTCAGGGTTACAAACCATCACAGTCTAATACTGCAGCAGTAGTTTCATCAAGTCCTTTCACCGATTTCAGTACCTTGACTGAGCAATTTCAGAAGTTTCTCTCCTTATAGCCACAAACTATGTCTGCTTCTTCTTCAGGAGGTCAGTTGCCTCATAGTTCTCCAGGTATGTCACATTCTATATGGGTCTTGGATTCTGGNCTTCAGGAGGTCAGTTGCCTCATAGTTCTCCAGGTATGTCACATTCTATATGGGTCTTGGATTCTGGTGCCTCACATCATATGTCTCCAAATTCTTCATCTTTTGCTTTTGTATTTCCTTCACCTTCTATTCCTGTTATGATTGCTAATGACACTCCTATGCCTTTAGCAGGTGTTGGTTCTGTTGTCACACCTCACTTGTCTCTCTCTAATGTTTATCATATTTCGAAACTCACATTAAATCTTGCTTCTGTTGATCAGTTATGTGATTCTGGAAATTTAGTCACCTTTTCCTCTTCTTCTTGTTATGTGCAGGATCTGCAGTCTCAGAAGCTGATTGGGACAGACCGTAGGAAGGGGGGACTATATATTTTGGATGAGTTAAAAGTGTCAGTTGTTGCCGCTGCTACTAGTGTTGATTTATCTTCTTTTTGTTTGAGTTCTTCTTCTAGTTTTTATTTATGACATTCTCTTTTAGGTTATGTTTCGTCTTCTTGTTTGAGATTTTTGGCATCCACAAAGGGCTTTAGGAAATTTGAAAACTTGTGATATTTCTAATTGTAGTGGATGTAAACTTGGTTCCTCTACCTCCTGGTAAGAGTGTTGTTGATTGTCGGTGGGTGTATAAAATTAAGACCAATTCTGATGGATCTGTTGAGCGATACAAAGCTAGGTTGGTTACAAAATGGTACTCTCAACAGTATGGTATGGATTATGAGGAGACATTTGCTCCTGTTGCAAAAATGACTACTATTCGTACTCTTATTGCAGTTGCTTCGGTTCGTCAGTGGCATATCTCTCAACTTGATGTTAAAAATGCCTTCTTGAATGGGGATCTTCAAGAAGAAGTTTATATGGCTCCCCCTCCTAGTGTTTCACATGATTCTGTGTATGTTTGCAAGCTCAAGAAAGCGTTATATAGTCTCAAATAAGCACCTCGTGCTTGGTTTGAGAAATTTTCTGTTGTGATCTCTTCTCTTGGGTTTACTTCTAGTAGTCATGATTCTGCTTTTTTGGTTAAGTANTTGGGTATTGAGGTAGTCTGCTCACCCAGAGGTTATCTTCTTTCTCAGTCGAAATATATTA
>CAUOFW020010501.1:0-45422 GCA_963454935.2 Ilex paraguariensis | reverse complement strand
CACTGATGCAGGTCGTATCATTCTGTCTTTATATGTTGATGACATAATTATTACTGGTGATGATATTAATGGTATTTCAATTTTGAAGACAGAGTTAGCTAGACAATTTGAAATGAAGGATTTGGGTTCTCTACGATATTTCTTGGGTATTGAAGTAGTNTGTTGATGACATAATTATTACTGGTGATGATATTAATGGTATTTCAATTTTGAAGACAGAGTTAGCTAGACAATTTAAAATGAAGGATTTGAGTTCTCTACGATATTTCTTGGGTATTGAGGTAGTCTGCTCACCCAGAGGTTATCTTCTTTCTCAGTCGAAATATATTACAGATATTCTTGAGCGAGTAAGACTTACTGATAATAAGATTGTAGATACTCCCATTGAGGTTAACGCAAAGTATTCCTCTTCTGATGATTTACCTTTATCAGATCCTACTTTATACCGTACCATTGTTGGGAGCTTGGTATATCTCACTATTATTTGTCCAGATATTGCATATGCTGTTCATGTTGTTAGTCAATTTGTTGCTTCTCCTACTACAGTTCATTGTGCAACGGTTCTTCGTATTTTGAGGTATCTTCGGTGTACAGTTTTTCAGAGCCTTTTACTTCCATCCACCTCTTCCTTGGAGCTGTGTGCATACTCTGATGCTGATCATGGCAATGATCCCATAGATCGCAAATTTATTACTGGTTTCTGTATCTTTTTGGGTGATTCTCTTATTTCTTGGAAGAGCAAGAAATAATCTACTGTTTCTCAATCTTCAACAGAAGCAAAATATCGTGCTATGACATCTACANTACTTCCATCCACCTCTTCCTTGGAGCTGTGTGCATACTCTGATGCTGATCATGGCAATGATCCCATAGATCGCAAATTTATTACTGGTTTCTGTATCTTTTTGGGTGATTCTCTTATTTCTTGGAAGAGCAAGAAATAATCTACTGTTTCTCAATCTTCAACAGAAGCAAAATATCGTGCTATGACATCTACAACCAAAGAGATTGTTTGGTTACGTTGGTTACTTGTAGATATGAGAGTTTCTCTTTCTCATCCCACTCCTATGTATTGTTACAATCGGAGTTCTATTCAGATTACTCACAACTCGATTTTTCATGAACGAACTAAGCACATTGAGATCGATTGTCATCTTACTCGTCATCATCTCAAGCAAGACACCATTACTTTGCCCTTTGTTTTTTTTTCTTTGCAGATTGCAGATTTCTTTACCAAGTCGCATTCTATTTCCTGTTTTCGTTTTCTAGTTGGCAAACTCTCGATGCTTGTCGCTACTGCATCGTGAGTTTGAGGGGAAATGTTAAGAAATATATGGTTATTTTGTTTATTAAGGGTAAAATAGTCCTTTACTTTCCCTGTCTTGTTTAGCTTATATATAGTTTCTTTGTATTTAGGTTAAGTTAGTTTAATTGTATTTCAATTTAATTATGCAGTATCAATAAAATCCTAACTTCCTATTTTTCTTATCTCTTGTATTTTTTTAGATTGTTCAACAAGTATGTGTTAGGAGCCATTTCCTATGCAATCATGTTCAATAACAGGGACTGGGAGGTCCCGCCAGATACAATTGGAGGAAGTGTCAACTGTCCATAGCCAAAGGACGAAGTGAAGCTGATGTCTGTTAGATAACATGTACTGCTAGACTTGAAATGTATTCCTTTTGCTTTAAGTTCTGTTGCTGAACCGAAGGAGTGACGAATGACCATATCAGGCGCATTTCGGCCTTTCCCATATTCCTTCTTGCTGTTGCGGGGAATACGTTTTTCTCGCACGGGTCCTAAGAGGTGAATGGGCTGCTCATCTTGCCGCCCCTGTCTCTTACTGGTTGTTGCATACATTTTTTCGACAAAACTGTTGATCATATTTTCTCCTTCATCTTCTTTGTATCTAATGCTCATTAAGGCCTGGATAACTTGGAATGGAAGTTGGTTCTCCAGCAAGATCAAGTCCGAGAATAACATAGTTGCTCTTCCTGGCCCCAAGATGCGATACAATATGTATACAGCCTCACGTTTTTCATTTACTACAGTGTCAATAATATGCAGTATAAAACAACCATCAAGGAACATCATATGGGCAAATGCGTCATCATCATAGTCATGTGTTGAGCCATCAAGGTAGTAGCCCCAACCAACTCTAAGAATTTGTTATAGAACTCTTTTGGAATGAAGTTGAATGCTAACGTAGTCCTCAACTCCTCCGCATCTTCGAGCTCAGGCTTGCCTCGGTGATAGGGGCCAATCGAAACAACTCTTGGATCAAAACATCCTTCGAGCTCCTTGTTATTTCTTAGTTCTTGTACAACCTTCTGTAACTTTTTTTGTTTGGATCGAATGGCTCCGCTCTTACGGCCACCGTCTTCCATCACCGAGATTATCCACTTATCAGCATCTTCGATTTCAGCCTGTACCTGAGGTACCGTTGCAGGAAGGATCACATTACTGTTTCCTCCTGATTGAATGATCCCTTTCCCAACCCTGCCCTGATTGCTGCTTGACTCAATTTCTGGCATTGTTTGACACAGGTAGAATAGACAACTAAATAAAGGTAAACTTGGTGCAGATCAAGATGACTTGTTCAAGAAAGGTGTTGCCATGAACCAACAAAACTAAGGCTTCTTTCACTGTCAACCAAGCCAGCCACACATACACCCCTATGAAAAACCCATTTCATCTTTATGGTATTAAAATTAACTTGAAAAAAAAAAACTAATGCTACAATTATTCATACAATATCCAATAAAGAAATAAAAAATTAAACATTTTCCTTATACAATAACTATATATTAAATGGGACTGTGGTGTCAAAATAGTATAATTTGTGTTTACACTAATCCAAGCCTGTTTGTTATATGTGTTTTCAGATCAAATCAAGTCGGTGTCGAAAAATAGTTAATTCTAATCGTATTTTTTGTACCAAAAATCGTACTTTATCTAGTATTGTAAGTTACTGGGCATATTTTTTCATTTGCTAGATTGTTTTGTATAGTGTTTTTGTGACTTGACTCAAAATTATTGCTGTCTTGATCATTGAATCTGCTCAAAATTGGTTGGCCTTCAACCGTAAAAGAGAAGCAATAGACGTAAATGAGAAGGCGTGAGATACATATGGTCAATTATAACTCACCAATTTTATATCAACTTCGTATTTTATTAACTTTTCTTGTCAAACTCTGCCAATCTTTAACACAAATCACTGGCACTTGTTGCACAGTAAATTAAGACTGCAAATTTCTCCCTAGTAAGTGATGACGACTTTTGTTGTTTAATGTGGGATGCCCCAAGACCTGCTTAACTCGATCTGTTTGTTAATGTGAACATATCATTCCTGCTCGCAAGTGTTGCGGGAGTCAAACTTCATGTGTTACATGAATTCTTTATCTGGTGCTACCTAGGCCACTTAAAATATTTTCTAGTTGTTTTATATGAATTTTTGGTGGGTTGACCCGAAATTATTGCTACTGGATCTGCTCAAAATGAGTTGGCCCTCAATCATAAAAGGCGTAGATCTCGGGGAGAGATTAAACAACTATGTCCCATGAAGCAGGATTTAGATCTCATCCGTTACCCCCTTTTTTTTTTAATTTTTTTCAATATAATATTAGATGAATGACACGTGTAAAATATTAAATTTCAATAGATAAGATGTTTCCTCATTCATTTTTGTTGTTGATGGAGTGTTAACCATTATTAAAAATTTTTTCTCATTATTAAGAAATTTTCTCATAAAACAAAATCTTATCAATTACAATTTAAAATCTTACACGTGTCACTCATCTAGCATTGTATTGAAAGAAAGGTATAATGGACAAGATCTGAATCATTTTATACGTTTTTTTGGTGATTTTACTCAAAATTAATTGCCCCGAGTCATTGATTATGCTGAAATGAATTGAGTTCTTTATCCAGTACCCTAAACCATTTTTGCCTTTGCCATATTTTTTCATTGGGAAAATTTTATCTCCGCTCTATGTAATTAGGTTTAAATTTAATGACACTTAGGGATGGTAGTGAACTCGAAAAAAACGAGTATCGAAGATGAACTATATGTATTTGTACGATAAACACGTACAAAATATCTGTATAAACATATGCAAAAATGAAGACGGTGATCAACTTATCCTTATCTCTGTCCCGTTCCGTCCCGGTTCCCTATTAAATATATATATACATAAATAAACTCCCAATTAAAACCCTACGCCTACCTTACTGCTTCTCTCGCCTCTCTATGCTTCCCTCAGTCGATCCCGAGCCACACTCCTCAAACTATCTGGCAACCGCCACACCTCGACTCCCTTCTCTCCTCTATCGTCTCAGCTCTAGCGCCGCCCACCGCAAAGCAACCACAAGCCGACATCGGACCACCTCGAGCCTTAGCCACCACTAGCCGAATCATCGCCGGCCGTCTTTTGTGGCAATTTACAGAGCCCGATCCTCCATTGTGGATTCTTCAGTCAAGGTACATTCTTTTCGCTTCTCTTCTCTTCTCAGTCCATTTTCTATCTATACGACAATTAGACACGAGATCTAAAACACTCAAGTCTCCTCTTCATCTCTAAACCCTTACTGCATTAGCCACGCACAGTGGCTATTTGATCTGCTAAAGGCAGCCACTGGCATACTGCTATCTGCATGTTGATCGTTTGTGTATGATTATAGAGTTAAATGTTTCTCAATGTTGATCTTCTGTATAATTTTTTTAGAATATTGGGTAAAATTTTTATTGTGTAGAAATCTAACTATTTTATGGAAAATTGAACAAAATATTAACGAAGATTGATAAATTAGAATGGCCAGTTCCTACCAGATTGTACTCTCTCTCTCTCTCTCTCTGTGACTTAAAAATTGTTTTCAGCGAAGTTAGAATTGCTCCATTATGGTAATTATATTGTTTTTTTGTGGTTCTGAGTATTTTGCTTGCTTGTTCTCTGTAATTTGGCACAAGGTGCCTTTCTTGTGTAAAATGTTTAATGTGCTAAGAAATTTATATCTTTGATTTACATTTCATTATTGAACTTGGGGCTTTTTTATTATGTCTCTTTGTGTTCAATTGGGTTGGTTCAATGTGCGTTTTGGTGGTGTTTCTGGGGCTGTGTTCTATGCTATTTTTGGTGCTGTTTTGGGGGCTATTTTGGTGCTGTTTTGGGGCTATTTTAGTGGTATTCTGGGGCTGCTTCTGGTGCTATTTTTCTGGGTTGTTTTGCTATTTCAATCTGCTATAATGTCATCCATTTAACTTAATTGTATTCTTGAGCTATTTAATTGCTAGATTGTCTTGCGATATGTTGTGTTAGATTATGTTAGATTATTTAGAATTTTGATAAGATTATTTAAAATATTGAATTTATTTAAAATTTTAGATTATGTTGTATTGGGCTTGGGCTTGGGCTTAGGAGAGTACGGGGAAGCGGGGACGAGGACGGGAGAATGGAGATGAAAATTATACCCGTTAACGGGGGTGGACGAAGATTTTTTAAGCGGGTACGGGGACGAAGATTATACCCCCGCCTCCGTTTCGGTTCATTGGCATCCCTAACGACACCCTTTCTTAATTTTGAAACTTCACTGTCACTCCTGTCGGTGTTTGTCGGATTACGGCTTTAACGACAACTATTAATTTATAAAAATAGCCCTGAATATTTTATAGGATAAATTTTATCCACACCCTCTTGTAAATAGACATAACTTCAATGATATCCCCTATAAATAGACGTATCTTTAACAATATCCCCTCATAGTTCTGAAATTTCAATACACTCACTTTTAGTTCTATTATATTAACTTTTAGATTCATCAATTTATTATTTAATTTTATTAAATTAATGTCATTTATTTAATTTAAACTAAATTAACATTTCATTTCATCAAATCTACATAAATTCATATTTAATTTTATCAAATTTGCATGTAGTTATATTAATTTAATAATTTATTTCATCAAATTAAAATTATTTCTTTAATTTAACATTAAATTATTATTTAATTTTATTAAATTAAAATTAAAATATTAAATAGAATATTAAATTCTATTAATTTAACATTTAACCTTATCAAATCAATGTCAGTTATTTAATTTAACACCAAATAAACATTCAATTTCATTAAAGTAACATTTAAATTTATTCAATTAACATTAAATTTTATCAAATCAACGCTAAATTAATATTTAATTTTATCAAATTAAAACTAAATTAATATTTAAATTTATCATATTAAGACCAAATTTATTTAATTAATATTAAATTTTATCAAATAATATTTAAATTTTACATATGAAGGGTAATATATGAAGAGTGGTCAGATATGACAGACGATAATAGAGAAGTTAGAAATTGATGGAATTTTGACATTAAATTTATTGATTGTAATTTTATTATAGAAAAATTATTTTTAAATATAAAATAAATTTAAAACCCTGCAATTTATAATAAACAACAAAAAAATATACCACAGAGAGAACTTAGGTAATATAAAAAAATAAGAAATCGAAAAGTGTATCTCTTATCCAACAACTTATAAGAAAATGGACTTAATGACTTAAAAGTCTAACGAGTGTTTTGGATGTAAAAAAGTTTAAAAAATTTGCATGAAAAAAATTAAAACTATTTGCATGGAAAAAAAATTAAAAAAATTGCATTAAAAAAATTAAAAATATCTGCATGAAAAAATTTTAAAAAATCTGCATGAAAAACATTTACAAATCTGTAAGAAAAAAAAATATTTTTTTTTATCAACTTAGGTAGTGATGAATCACTGTGGAGAACGAGTTACAGAATAATGATTGACTTTAGTCCCCTACGTCTTCCAGCGATCCCAAATTGTTTTGGATCTTTACAAACAACAAAAGGTATGATATATATAATGGAAAAAGGATTGAGAGCATTTTAGTATATATACATTAGGAATGGTAGTTTTGACATTTTCAAAAAATTTGTAGTCAAACCGTTACTTTTTGTATTGGCTGAGTTAAAAATTACTGTTAAGGGAATATCTTTGATTTGAAAGTAGGTGCAGTGAAGTTTTAGAATCAGGAGAGGGTATCATTGAATTTAGACCTAACTAAAGGGGGGTGTTGATGAAAATTTTCCCTTTCCCTTTCCCTTTCCCTTTCCCTTTACTATTTGTTTTTTGTTTTTAAAAACTCACCAATTTTATATTGTTTTGCTAACGTAGGCAAGGATCAAAATTTCATATCAATGCATGATTTCAGTCACCAATGAAATAGAATTTCATTTCTTTTTGACCCGTTTCGACCTGTTTTGAAAACTGAATGTAAACAAATAAAAAATTTGAGAATTATTTTTCTATAACATAAGTCAAAATATACCTAAACATTTTGAAGCACTTTCAAACATTCCGAAACAATTCTGTAAATGCGTTGAAACATTATGAAACACCTCCCTTGTAATGTGACAGTTGGAGAACTGTCGGGCTATGGGCCATGGTCTGTTATATGTTAATTACAATTACGTTCAAATAATATCATTCTAAAATAATTAAGGGTTAGTATATTTAATTATATTAATTATGTATAAATAATTTTATTCTAAAACAATTAAGAAACAAATAAGAAAGGAAAACAGTTTTTTTGGTTTGGTTTGATAACAAAAACTTAGGGCATGTTTGGTTTGGTTTTTAAAAACAGTTTTTTGTTCTCAAAATTTAAAAACAAGAAGATGCTATTTGTTTAGTTTTTTTGTTCTCTAATTTTTTGAAATTTTGGGAAATGAGATGTGATTTTAGAAAACAACAAAATGATGTTTTTTGAGTTTTTAGACTAAAATAAAAAACAAGGAAAAAATAACTTATCATCTTTAATAAGGTCCACCTATCAAACTTCCTTAACAAAAAAAATGCATTTTTTTTCTTTCAAGTATAAAAGCCCTTCATTGCTTCTCTCTTTCTCTCTCTGTGCAACGAGGCTGTGCAACAAAGACAGAGATCTCCGACAAAAACAAAGACAAAGACAAAGACAGAGATCTCCGGCGAAGATAAAGACGAAGACAGAGATCTCCATCTCCTCTCTCTCTCTTTATCTCTCCTTCTCTTTAACGAAGACGAAGACAAGGCCTTTTTTTTTTTTGGATCTGGGTTCAGTGTTTCGGTGGTGGTTGTGAGTTTTGGGTGGTTCTAGGTTTTGGTGGTTGTTGTGGGTTTTGGGTGGTTGTGAATTTTGGTGGTGATTTGTGGGTGATGGGTGCTCGGAAATCGCCGCGCAAGCCCAACTATGATAGGGCAGTGGTCTGAGCAGGTTTCAAAGCTTATGGACTAATCTATCGTGAATAGTTAGGTAAATGATATAAGTGGTTCACCTTAGCCGATAGACTAAGTTTACGTTCACTACCAATGGAGTCTCTTGCACCTTCTTGTTGTGTATTAAGTTTCTATTCAATATAGTCGAGTTACAGGCTCTAGGCCATTTACAGGGAGTGAGGGTTTGTTCACCGAGTCTCTTTCTGGCTTCCAGTCCCTTCTTTCTAGTTAAGCACTGTTCTTTATATAGGGGTCCTCTTCTAGGGTTCCTGGTGGTGTATTCTACCTTTTCATTGATCCTGTGGGGACCTCTTGTCCTTGTCTTGCAAAAGCCTTTCTCTGTCGTTCTTCCAGTATCCACGATCTTTGGGACCTTAAGCTCCACCATCCTCTATGTCCGGGAATACGCAGTTTCTGCATGTTTAAGAGATGGTCCCCTTATCCCTCGGACGCGTGGCATGGCGAGGTTGTTTAGGGATGGACGGTCCGCTTCTTCCTTGGGCCATTATTAGGCTGGCGCTTGATTGGGCCTAGGCTGGGCCATTGTCTTTCTAATCCCCACTAGGTTTTCCTCTATTTTGCTAGGCTAATCCAGGATGTTCTTTTTGGGCCGTGGGATTCTTTGGCCTATAATCTTGGCGGTCCATGCTCAAAATTCCATCCTTATCAATGAGTTTTGGTGGTAGTTGTGAGTTTCGGTGGTTGTGAGTTTTGGTGGTGGTTATGGGTTTTGGGTGGTTGAGGTTTTGATGGTTATGGGTCTTGATGCACAACTTTCGTTGGTTGTGGGTTTTCCATTTGTTTTTGTGCTTTGTGGTCTTGATGCACAGTGAGAGAGAGACAAGAGTTGAAACAAATTTTATAATTTTGTTGTCTAAACAAATTTTATAATTTTTGTTTTTTAAAATTATTTTCAAAAATATATAATCAAACAAGTTTTACAATATAAAATTTTTTAAAGACACTTTCTTAAAACTCTTCTTAAAAATAATTATTAGATATTATTTTTTAATATGCAAATCAAAGAGACCATAATTTGTGCAAGATTTTCCACCAGCATGTCCCTTGACTAAAACTCTGATACAAATCCCTGACTTTTGTTTTCCACAAGGCTTTGGAAGTATCACTCCTTCCATTTTATTATTGTTCTCCCTCTTCACCTACCACCCAATTTCAAATTAAACTGCCTCTAGTCAAGGTGAATGAAACATCCTAGCACGTCAAGGAACCTCTCTCTCTCTCAAGAAAACTTGGTCCAACTTTGCCCCTTATATATAGGGGCGGAGGCCGAAATATTTTTTTTGGATGGGCCCACTTAATCAATAAAATTTATTTTTTTTATTCAATCAATAAATATGTGGGCAATATTACATGAATTTAAAAAGTAGACTTAAAAATTACACTTGATAATCTCAATTATTTATTTCACTGTGGGTCCCAGCATTTATTGAGACCCACTACCTATTCAATGATTGAGATTATCAAGTCTAATTTTTAAAATTAATTTTTAAGTCCATCTAACATTACTCTAAATATATATATTACATCGTGTTACATATTTAAATATTCATTAAATACAAAAGGGTCAAACACCAGTATCCGCAGTCTATGCAAATAATACTCAATAAAAAAAAGGCTAATTACAACCTTTTACAAAAATAAGGCTAATTACAACCATGTACAAATTAATAATGTTATCAAAAATGTGTTTCTCTATATAAGTAATTAGGTTAATAGTAATCAATTCCAGGCTAAGTTTGCATCAATTTAAAAAAATTATAGTAATTTCAAACAATTATGAATAATACAAGATTGAGAGTTATCCAAAAAAAAAAAAAAAAAATAAGCTCAATCACTAGTCGCAACTTTTTAACATATTTTCATATTTTTTTGAGTGAAAAATGTGCCCGATTATTATTTTGCATAAGATTTAGTTGGTTCAAACTTATTAGAGTGCGTTCAATATTTTTGGTTTTTGGTCATTAGGTTGGGCCAAATTCTAACTACCCAATAAAAACTAATAAATATGCAAAGGTACAAATTTAATTTTTTTTAGGTGGGCATATGCCCCCTAGTCCCTATTTCCCTCCGCCCTTGGTTACATGCCCTTCAGTCACCAACTAAGAAGGTTTCATCATCAATTCCTTCCAAGTTGTATGTCAACTATGAGTATCTTGAAAGATACATACCAAAATGTAACATCACTTTATTATTGTTACAAAGGACCAAGTAGCAACGATAATGATTTTCATTCACACCAGTAACCATACACTCAATACAGATAACTTGAAGGTTGTTGGGGTTAAGAATAATTTATTTCTAAAGTTCTTCCACTCATATTTTTATTAAGACAGAGAAAGACGCAATACAATAAAAGATTCTGAGGCCGGACTATGACATATGTTATCTCTGGAATAGTTAATACCGTGTTGAAATTTACAAGTAAACTTTGTTTAGTTAAACTATTTTGGATCAAGAGTTATGATTTAAAAAGGTCAGTATAACTCTACTTTGGCTGATTCTGAAACAAAAATTATGCAATTATGATCCTAAAAATGTTATGATCAATTTGTAATAATTTCATTTTAAAATGAATTTTACTGGTTTAAATCATGACCTTAAATTGTTTTTTTTATTCAATAAGTTACAAAAATAAATTACGAACTATATTTATATAATAAAATACAATATAAGTTATTTTTTTGTTGCTAAAGAGGATCAAAGTTGAGATCTTATTAAATTCTCCCACAGGTGCGTGCTTGTTTTGTCCTTGTTTTTAAAATGGAGCAGGAAAAAAAAAACATTCATCAAACGCCTTTTTATTTTTATTTTTTTTTGCCATAAAATGAAAACAAAAAGAAACAAAATAAAAAATAAAAATTTCTCATTACCAAATGACACCTTAGTTATTAAACCTAAACACGTTCATTTCTTTCAAATGTACTATGAGGCCATGGTCACTAATTTTTGCTAATGGTGAACTTTGTACTAGCAGAAAATGGTTTTCTTCTTGGTCCTTTTGTAGGCACTCCTTAATAAGAAGAGGCTAATTACAACCTTTTACAAAAAATAAGACTAATTACACCCATGTACAAATTAATAATGTTATCGAAAATATCTTTTCTCTATATAAGTAATCAAGTTAACAGTAATCAATTTCAAGCTAAGTTCGTATCAATTTAAAAAAATTATAGTAAT
Organism: Ilex paraguariensis; assembly: GCA_963454935.2. Classification (NCBI taxonomy): domain Eukaryota; kingdom Viridiplantae; phylum Streptophyta; class Magnoliopsida; order Aquifoliales; family Aquifoliaceae; genus Ilex; species Ilex paraguariensis. The sequence continues at coordinate 33,950 of CAUOFW020010501.1, read as the reverse complement.
TTCAAACCATTATAAATATTACAAGATTGAGAGTAAGCAAAAAAAAAATAAAAAATAGGCTCAATTTTTTAACATATATTCACATTTTTCTGAGCGAAAAAAGTATTCGATTATTTTTTTGCATAAGATTTAGTTGGTTCAAATTAATTAGAGCGAGTTCAATATTTTTGGTTTGTGGTCATGNCGAGTTTAATATTTTTGGTTTGTGGTCATGAGGGTGGGCCTAATTCCAACTGCCCAATAAAAAATCGTAAGTATACAAAGGTACACATTTTTTTCAGGGTGGGCATGTGCCCCCTGGTCCCTATGTCCCTTCGCCCTTGGTTACATGCTCTTCAGTCACCAGCTAAGAAGATCTCATCATCAATTCCTTGCATGTTGTATATAAACTATGGGTATCTTGAAAGATACATACCAAAATGCAACATCATTTCATTATTATTACAAAGGACCAGATAACAATGATAATGGTTTTCATTCACACCAGTAACCATACACTCAATGCAAACAACTTGAAGGTTAGTTGGGTTAAGAATAATTCATTTCTAAAGTTCTGCCACTAATATTTTTACTAAGACGGAGAAAGACGCAATACTATGAAAAATTCTAGGGCCATACTATGACTTATGTTATCTCTGGAATAATTAATACCCTGTTGAAATTTACAGGTAAATGTTGTTTAGTTAAACTATTTTGGATCAAGAGTTTTGATTCAAAAAAGGTCAGTATAACTCTACATGGCTTGATTCTGAAACAAAAATTAAGCAATTTTGATCCTAAAAAGGTTATGATCAATCTGTAATAATTTCATTTTAAAATGAATTTTACTGTTTTAAATTGTGACCTTAAATTATTTTTTTATTCAATAATATACAAAAATAAATTACGAACTATATTTATATAATAAAATACAATATAAGATATTTTTATTGCTCAAATAATAAAAGTTATTTTTTTGTTGCTAAAGAGGATCAAAGTTGAGATCTCATTAAATTCTCCCACAGATGCGTGCTTGTTTTGTTTTTTGGATTTTTTAAAAATATTCCTTTTGATTTTTTTATATTTTGTCCTTGTTTTTAAAATAGAGCAAGAAAAAAAAAACAAAAAAATTCATCAAACGCTTTTTTATTTTTATTATATTTTCGCAAAAAATGAAAACAAAAAGAAACAAAATAAAAATTTAAACCTTCTCATTACCAAATGCTAATGGTGAACTTTGTACTAGCAGAAAATGGTTTTCTTCTTGGTCCTTATGTAGGCTATCCAAGCCTCCATGGAAGACAAGGTCAGCCTTGGGGAACATAGCCTATGGCGGAGCCAAAAATATATGCTTGGGTGGGCACACTTAACCAATAAAATTTAAATTTTTTCTCCAATCAATAAAATTATTGTGGTATATGTTTTTTTTCCTACATCGTGTTGCATATTTAAAGATTCATTAAATACAAAAAGGTCAAACACCAATATACGTAATATATGCAAACAATGCTCAATAAAAAGAGACAAATTACAACCTTTTACAAAAAAATAAGGCTAATTACAGCCATGCACAAATTAATAATGTTATCAAAAATATCTTTCTTTATATAAGTAATTAAGTTAATAATAATCAATTTCAGGCTAAATTTGCATCAATTTAAAAAAATTATAGTAATTTCAAACAATTATGAATAATACAAGATTGAGAGTTATCAAAAAAAAAAAATAGGCTCAATCACTAGTCGCAACTTTTTAACATATTTTTACATTTTTTTGAGTGAAAAATGTGTTCGATTATTTTTTTGCATAAGATTTTGTTAGTTCAAACTTATTAGAGTGAGTTCAATAGTTTTGGTTTTTGGTCACGAGGGTGAGCCTAATTCTAACTACCCAATAAAAAATCATAAATATACAAAGGTATAAATTTTTCTTCCTTTTTTTTCCAGGGTGGGCATGTGCCCCCCTTGTCCGTATGTCCCTCTGCCCTTGGTTACGTGCCCTTCAGTCACCAGGTAAAATGAAAACAAAAAAGAAACAATAAAAAATAAAAACTTATGATTATCAAATGACATCGTAGTTATTAAACCTAAGCACCACGTTCATCCCTTTCAAATACATCCTGAGGCCATGGTCACTAACTTTTGGTAATGGTGAACTTTGTACTAACAGAAAATGGTTTTCTTCTTGGTCCTTATGTAGGTTGTCCAAGCTTCCATGGAAGACAAGGTCAGCCCAGTGGAACATAGCCTATGGCGGAGCCAAAAATATATTCTTGGGTGGGCACACTTAACCAATAAAATTTAAATTTTTTCTCCAATCAATAAAATTATTGTGGTATATATTTTTTTTTACATCGTGTTGTATATTTAAAGATTCATTAAATACAAAAAGGTCAAATACTAAAATACGTAATCTCTGCAAACAATAATCAATAAAAAGAGGTTAATTACAACCTTTTACAAAAAATAAGGCTAATTACACCCATGTACATATTAATAATGTCATCGAAAATATCTTTCTCTATATAAGTAATTAAGTTAATAGTAATCAATTTCAAGGTACGTTTGCATCAATTTTAGAAATTTATAGTAATTTCAAACAATTATGAATAATACAAGATTGAGAGTTATCAAAAAAAAAAAGTGCATTCAATATTTTTGGTTTTTGGTCATTAGGTTGGGCCAAATTCTAACTACCCAATAAAAACTAATAAATATACAAAGGTACAAATTTAATTATTTTTTAGGTGGGCATATGCCCCCTGGTCCCTATGTCCCTTGGTTACATGCTCTTCGGTCACCAACTAAGAAGGTTTCATCATCAATTCCTTCCAAGTTGTATGTAAACTATGAGTATCTTGAAAGATACATACCAAAATGTAACATCATTTTATTATTGTTACAAAGGACCAAGTAGCAACGATAATGATTTTCATTCACACCAGTAACCATACACTCAATACAGACAACTTGAAGGTTGTTGGGGTTAAGAATAACTCATTTCTAAAGTTCTTCCACTCATATTTTTACTAAGACAGAGAAAGACGCAATACAATAAAAGATTCTGAGGCTGGACTATGACATATGTTATCTCTGGAATAGTTAATACGGTGTTGAAATTTACAAGTAAACTTTGTTTAGTTAAACTATTTTGGATCAAGAGTTATGATTTAAAAAGGTCAGTATAACTCTACATGGGCTAATTCTGAAACAAAAATTATGCAATTATGATCCTAAAAATGTTATGATCAATCTGTAATAATTTCATTTTAAAATGAATTTTACTGGTTTAAATCATGACCTTAAATTGTTTTTTTTTTCATATAAGTTATTTTTTTGGTGCTAAAGAGGATCAAAGTTGAGATCTCATTAAATTCTCCCACAGGTGCGTGCTTGTTTTGTCCTTGTTTTTAAAATGGAGCAGAAAAAAAAACATTCATCAAACGCCTTTTTATTTTTATTTTTATTTTTTTTGCCATAAAATGAAAACAAAAAGAAACAAAATAAAAAATAAAAAATTCTCATTACCAAATGATACCTTAGTTATTAAATCTAAACACCACGTTCATTTCTTTCAAATGTACTATGAGGCCATGGTCACTAATTTTTGCTAATGGTGAACTTTGTACTAGCAGAAAATGGTTTTCTTTTTGGTCCTTTTGTAGGCACTCCTTAATAAGAAGAGGCTAATTACAACCCTTTACAAAAAATAAGACTAATTACACCCATGTACAAATTAATAATGTTATCGAAAATATCTTTTCTCTATATAAGTAATCAAGTTAACAGTAATCAATTTCAAGCTAAGTTCGTATCAATTTAAAAAAATTATAGTAATTTCAAACAATTATAAATATTACAAGATTGAGAGTAAGCAAAAAAAAAACATAGGCTCAATCACTAGTTACAACTTTTTAACATATATTAACATTTTTTTGTGTGAAAAAAGTACTCGATTATTTTTTTGCATAAGATTTAGTTGGTTCAAATTTATTAGAGTGAGTTTAATATTTTTGGTTTGTGGTCATGAGGGTGGGCCTAATTCCAACTGCCCAATAAAAAATCATAAGTATACAAAGGTACACATTTTTTTCGGGGTGGGTATGTGCCCCCCGGTCCCTATGTCCCTCCGCCCTTGGTTACATGCTTTTCAGTCACCAGCTAAGAAGGTCTCATCATCAATTCCTTGCATGTTGTATATAAACTATGGTATCTTGAAAGATACATACCAAAATGCAACATCACTTCATTATTATTACAAAGTACCAGATAACAATGATAATGGTTTTCATTCACACCAGTAACCATACACTCAATGCAAACAACTTGAAGGTTAATTGAGTTAAGAATAATTCATTTCTAAAGTTCTGCCACTAATATTTTTACTAAGACGGAGAAAGACGCAATACTATTAAAAATTCTAGGGCCATACTATGACTTATGTTATCTCTGGAATAATTAATACCCTGTTGAAATTTACAGGTAAACGTTGTTTAGTTAAACTATTTTGAATAAAGAGTTTTGATTCAAAAAAGGTCAGTATAACTCTACATGGCTTGATTCTGAAACAAAAATTAAGCAATTTTGACCCTAAAAAGGTTATGATCAATTTGTAATAATTTTATTTTAAAATGAATTTTACTGTTTTAAATTGTGACCTTAAATTATTTTTTTATTCAATAATATACAAAAATAAATTACGAACTATATCTATATAATAAAATACAATATAAGATATTTTTATTGCTCAAATAATAAAAGTTATTTTTTTGTTGCTAGAGAGGATCAAAGTTGAGATCTCATTAAATTCTCCCACAGGTGCGTGCTTGTTTTGTTTTTGGATTTTTTAAAAATATTCTTTTTGATTTTTCTATATTTTGTCCTTGTTTTTAAAATAGAGCAGGAAAAAAAAAACAAAAAAATTCATCAAACGCTATTTTATTTTTATTATTTTTTCGCAAAAAATGAAAACAAAAAGAAACAAAATAAAAATTTAAAACTTCTCATTACCAAATGACACATTAGTTATTAAACCTAAACACCACGTTCATCCCTTTCAAATGCACTCTGAGGCCGTGCTCACTAATTTTTGCTAATGGTGAACTTTGTACTAGCAGAAAATGGTTTTCTTCTTGGTCCTTATGTAGGCTATCCAAGCCTCCATGGAAGACAAGGTTAGCCTAGGGGAACATAGCCTATGGCAGAGCCAAAAATATATTCTTGGGTGGGCACACTTAACCAATAAAATTTAAATTTTTTCTCCAATCAATAAAATTATTGTGGTATATGTTTTCTTTCTTACATCGTGTTGCATATTTAAAGATTCATTAAATACAAAAAGGTCAAACACCAATATACGTAATCTATGCAAACAATACTCAATAAAAAGAGACAATTTACAACCTTTTACAAAAAAATAAGGCTAATTACAGCCATGCACAAATTAATAATGTTATCAAAAATATCTTTCTCTATATAAGTAATTAAGTTAGTAATAATCAATTTTAGGCGAAATTTGCATCAATTTTAAAAAATTATAGTAATTTCAAACAATTATGAATAATAGAAGATTGAGAGTTATCAAAAAAAAAAAAAAAATAGGCTCAATCACTAGTCACAACTTTTTAACATATTTTCACATTTTTTTGAGTGAAAAATGTGTTCGATTATTTTTTTGCATAAGATTTTGTTAGTTCAAACTTATTAGAGTGAGTTTAATATTTTTGGTTTTTGGTCACGAGGGTGATCCTAATTCCAACTACCCAATAAAAAATCATAAATATACAAAGGTACAATTTTTTTTTTCCAGGGTGGGCATGTGCCCCCGCTTGTCCGTATGTCCCTCCGCCCTTGGTTACGTGCCCTTCAGTCACCAGCTAAAATGAAAACAAAAAAGAAACAAAATAAAAAATAAAAAATAAAAAATAAAAACTTCTCATTACCAAATGACACATTAGTTATTAAACCTAAACACCACGTTCATCCCTTTCAAATACACCCTGAGGCCATGGTCACTAATTTTTGGTAATGGTTAACTTTGTACTAATAGAAAATGGTTTTCTTCTTGGTCCTTATGTAGGTTGTCCAAGCCTCCATGGAAGACAAGGTCAGCCCAGTGGAACATAGCCTATGGCGGAGCCAAAAATATATTCTTGGGTGGGCACAGTTAACCAATAAAATTTAAATTTTTTCTCCAATCAATAAAATTATTGTGGTATATTTTTTTTTTTTACATCGTGTTGTATATTTAAAGATTCATTAAATACAAAAAGGTCAAATACTAAAATACGTAATCTATGCAAACAATAATCAATAAAAAGAGGCTAATTACAACCTTTTACAAAAAATTAGGCTAATTACAGTCATGTACAAATTAATAATGTTATCGAAAATATCTTTCTCTATATAGGTATTTAAGTTAATAGTAATCAATTTCAACGTAAGTTTGCATCAATTTTTAAAATTTATAGTAATTTCAAACAATTATGAGTAATACAAGATTGAGAGTTATCAAAAAAAAAAAATAGGCTCAATCACTAGTCGCAACTTTTTAACATATTTTCATATTATTTTGAATGAAAAATGTGCCCGATTATTTTTTTGCGTAAGATTTAGTTGGTTCAAACTTATTAAATTGAGTTCAATATTTTTGGTTTTTGGTCACGAGGGTGGGCCTAATTCCAATTACCCTATAAAAAATCATAAATATACAAAGGTAAAACTTTTTTTTTTTGAGAGTGGGCATGTGCTCCCCCTTTGTCCGTTTGTCCCCGCGCCCTGGTTACATGTCCTTCAATCACCAGCTAAAATGAAAACAAAAAAGAAACAAAGTAAAAAATAAAAACTTCTCATTATCAAATGATACCTTAGTTATTAAATGTAAACACCACGTTCATCCCTTTCAAATGCATCATGAGGCCATGGTCACTAATTTTTGCTAATGGTGAACTTTGTACTAGCAGAAAATAGTTTTCTTCTTGGTCCTTTTGTAGGCACTCCAAGCCTTCAAGGAAGACAAGGTCAACCCAGTGGTACATAGCCTATGGCGGAGCCAAAAATGTATGCTTGTGTGGGCACACTTAACCAGTAATATTTAATTTTTTTCTCCAATCAATAAAAGTATTGTGGTATATGTGTTTTTTTATACATCGTGTTACATATTTAAAGATTCATTAAATACAAAAGTGTCAAATACCAATATACGTAGTCTATACAAATAATACTCAATAAAAAGAGACTAATTACAACCTTTTATAAAAAATAAGGCTAATTACAGCCATGTACAAATTAATAATGTTATCGAAAATATCTTTCTCTATATAAGTAATTAAGTTAATAGTAATCAATTTCAACGTAAGTTTGCATCAATTTTTAAAATTTATAGTAATTTCAAACAATTATGAATAATACAAGATTGAGAGTTATCAAAAAAAAAAAAATAGGCTCAATCACTAGTCGCAACTTTTTAACATATTTTCATATTATTTTGAATGAAAAATGTGCCCGATTATTTTTTTACATAAGATTTAGTTGGTTCAAAGTTATTAGATTGAGTTCAATATTTTTGATTTTTGGTCACGAGGGTGGGCCTAATTCCAACTACCCTATAAAAATTCATAAATATACAAAGGTAAATTTTTTTTTTTTTCTGGGTGGGCATGTGCCCCTCCCTTGTCCGTTTGTCCTCACGCCCTTGGTTACATGTCCTTCAATCACCAGCTAAAATGAAAACAAAAAAGAAACAAAGTAAAAAATAAAAACTTCTCATTATCAAATGATACCTTAGTTATTAAACCTAAACACCACGTTCATCCCTTTCAAATGCATCATGAGGCCATGGTCACTAATTTTTGCTAATGGTGAACTTTGTACTAGCAGAAAATAGTTTTCTTCTTGGTCCTTTTGTAGGCACTCCAAGCCTTCAAGGAAGACAAGGTCAACCCAGTGGTACATAGCCTATGGCAGAGAGCCAAAATGTATGCTTGTGTGGGCACACTTAACCAGTAATATTTAATTTTTTTCTCCAATCAATAAAAGTATTGTGGTATATGTGTTTTTTTATACATCGTGTTACATATTTAAAGATTCATTAAATACAAAAGGGTCAAACACCAATATACGTAGTCTATACAAACAATACTCAATAAAAAGAGGCTAATTACAACCCTTTACAAAAAATAAGGCTAATTACAATTGTGTACAAATTAATAATGTTATCAAAAATATCTTTCTCTATATAAGTATTTAAATTAATAGTAATCAATTTCAGGCTAAGTTTGCATCAATTAAAAAAATTATAGTAATTTCAAACAATTATGAATAATACAATATTGAGAGTTATTAAAAAAAAAGATAGGCTCAATCATTAGTCGCAACTTTTTAACATATTTTTACATTTCATTGAGTGAAAAATGTGCCCGATTATTTTTTTGCATAAGATTTAGTTGGTTCAAGCTTATTAGAGTGAGTTCAATATTATTGGTTTTTGGTCACGAGGGTGGGCCTAATTCCAACTAGCCAATAAAAAATCGTAAATATACAAAGGTCCAAATTTTTCTTTTTTTTTTCAGGGTGGGCATGTGTCCCCTGGTCCGTATGTCCCTTCGCTCTTGGTTACATGCCCTTTAGTCACCAGCTAAGAAGGTCTCATCATCAATTCATTGCATGTTGTATGTAAACTATGAGTATCTTGAAAGATACCTATCAATATGCAACATTACTTCATTATTGTTACAAAGGACTAGGTAGCAACAAGAATTGTTTTAATTCACACTAGTAACCATGCCTTCAATGCGGACAACTTGAAGGTTGTTGGGGTTAAGAATAACTCATTTCTAAAATTCTTCCAACCATATTTTTACTAAGACGGAGAAAGATGCAATTCAATTAAAAGTTTTGGGGCGGTACTATGACTGATTTTATCTCAGGTATAGTTGATACTGTGTTGAAATTTACATGTAATTGTTATTTAGTTAAACTATTTTTGATCAAGAGTTATGATTCAAAAAGGTCAGTATAACTCTACATGGCCCGATTCTAAAACAAAAATTATGCAATTTTGATCCTAAAAATGTTATCATCAATTTGTAATAATTTCATTTTAAAATGAATTTTACTGGTTTAAATCGTGACCTTAAATTATTTTTTTTATTCAATAAGTTACAAAAATAAATTACGAACTATATGTATATAATAACATACAATATAAGTTATTTTTATTACTCAAATATTAAAAGTTATTTTTTTATTGCTAAAGAGGATCAAAGTTGAAATCTCATTAAATTCTCCCACAGATGTGTGCTTGTTTTCTTTTTGGATTTTTTAAAAATATTCTTTTTGATGTTTCTATATTTTGTCCTTGTTTTTAAAATGGAGCAATAAAGAAAAAAAACAAAAATATTCATCAAACATCTTTTTATTTTTATTTTTTTTGCCATAAAATGAAAACAAAACGAAACAAAATAAAAAATAAAAACTTCCCATTACCAATTGATATCTTAGTTATTAAACCTAAACACCTCGTTCATCCCTTTCAAATGCACTCTGAGCCATGGTCACTAATTTTTGTTAATGGTGAACTTTGTACTAGCAGAAAATGGTTTCTTCTTGGTCCGTCTGTAGGCACTCCAAAGCCTCCAAGGAAGACAAGGTCAGCCCAATGGTACATAGCCTATGGCGGAGCCAAAAATGTATTCTTGGGTGGACACACTTAATCGGTAAAATTTAATTTTTTTTTGTAATCAATAAAAGTATTGTGGTATATGTTTTTTTTTTCTACATCATGTTGCATATTTAATGATTCATTAAATACAAAAGGGTCAAACACCAATTTACGTAGTCTATACAAACAATACTCAATAAAAAAGAGCCTACTTATAACCCTTTACAAAAAATAAGCCTAATTACAACCATGTACAAATTAATAATGTTATCGAAAATATCTTTCTCTATATAAGTAATTTAGTTAATAGTAAACAATTTCAGGCTAAGTTTGCATCAATTTTAAAAAATTATAGTAATTTCAAACAATTATGAATAATACAATATTGAGAGATATCAAAAAAAAAAAAAAATAAGCTCAATCACTAGTTGCAACTTTTTAACATATTTTCACATTTCTTTGAGTGAAAATTTTGCCCGATTATTATTTTGCATAAGACTTGGTTGGTTCAAACTTTTTAGAGTGAGTTCAATATTTTTGGTTTTTGGTCATGAGGGTGGGCCTAATTTCAACTACCCAATAAAAAATTATAAGTACACAAAGGTACAAATTTTATTTTATTTTAAGGGTGGGCATGTGCCCCCTGGTCCGCATGTCCCTCCGCCCTTGGTTACATGCCCTTCAGTCACCAGCTAAAATGAAAACAAAAACAAAAAAGAAACAAAATAAAAAATAAAAACTTCTCATTACTAAATGACACCTTAGTTATTAAACCTAAACACCACGTTCATCCCTTTCAAATGCACCCCGAGGCCATGGTCACTAATTTTTGCTAATGGTGAACTTTGTATTAGCAGAAAAATGGTTTTCTTCTTGGTCCTTTTGTTGGCACTCTAATCCTCCAAGGAAGACAAGGTCGACCCAGTGGTATATAGCCTATGGCGGAGCCAAAAATGTATTCTTGGTGGACACACTTAACCAGTCAAATTTAATTTTTTTTCTCTAATTAATAAAAGTATTGTGGCATATGTTTTTTTTTTCTATATCATGTTGCATATTTAAAGATTCATTAAATACAAAAGAGTCAAACACCAATAGACGTAGTCTATACAAACAATACTCAATAAAAAAAGGTTAATTACAACCCTTTACAAAAAATAAGACTAATTACAACATTGTACAAATTAATAATGTTATTGAAAATATCTTTCTCTATATAAGTAATTAAGTTAATAGTAATTAATTTCAGGCTAAGTTTGCATCAATTTAAAAAAAATATAGTAATTTCAATTAATTATGAATAATACAAAATTGAGAGTTATCAAAAAAATAAAAATAGGCTCAATCATTAGTCGTAACTTTTTAATATATTTTCACATTTTTTTGAGTGAAAAATGTACCCAATTATTTTTTCGCATAAGATTTAGTTGGTTCGAACTTATTAGAGTGAGTTCAATATTTTTGATTTTTGGTCACGAGGATGTGCCTAATTCCAACTGCCCAATAAAAAACCATAACTATACAAAGATAAAAATTTTAACTTTTTTTTCAGGGTGGGCATGTGCCCCCCTGGTCCTATGGCCCTCCTCCCTTGCTCATATGTCACCCATTCAACTATATATAGATGATGCCAACTTGTGCAGAGCCCACAGACACACGAAACAATAACAATTAAGAGCAATGACTCATCACATGATTATCTTCCTTCTCTCTTCTTTCTTAACCCTTGCAGCCTTGCATGGAAACCATGCAGTAGAATACACTGTGACCAACACGGCCGGCACTACCCCCGGCGGTGTCAAATTCACAAACGAAATCGGTGACGAACACAGCAAGATAACCCTAATGAACGCCTCAGACTTCATATGGGGGATCTTCCAACAAACCAACGCCGCGGACAGAAAGAACGTCGAACAAGTCAACTTGTTCATTGACGACATAGACGGCGTCGCATACACTGCCGGCGACGAGATCCACGTCAGTGCAAGATACATACAAAGTTACACTGGCGACGTTAAAAGAGAGATCGACGGAGTACTGTATCATGAGATGGCACATGTGTGGCAGTGGGGAGATAATGGAAGTCCAACAGGGTTGATCGAAGGAATTGCCGACTTTGTGAGGTTAAAGGCCGGGTTGGCGCCGAGCCACTGGGTGCAACCCGGAAAGGGTGACCGGTGGGATCAAGGGTACGATGTGACGGCTCGATTTTTGGATTATTGTGAGGGTTTGAGAAATGGGTTTGTCGCAGAACTTAACAAGAAAATGAGAACCGGTTATAGTGCTCAGTACTTTGTTGATCTGCTGGGGAAGACGGTTGATCAGCTCTGGAGCGACTACAAGGCTAAATATCCAAACTAGGAGAAAATATTCGTTGTACCGACAACTACACTACATTAAAGTGGTGTAACTATTATAATAAATATAAGAAATAAGGCATTTCTGCTGATGGCCAAATGAAGAAAATGAAGTGAAGTGTTTTCTTATCAAAATCTATTTGATTATAAATTATTAGTATTAATTTCAATTAATAATTTCCTCATCAAAGTACAGAGTTTATTTTATAAAAGTACTACAATCATTAACATCCAAATTCACTTATTTTTCACACAAAAATTCAAATTAACTTCCACCTAAATAGACCTAATACAACAACTATATCTTTTTTCGGAAGGTAATATTACAATTACCTTTTTAAGTAGATAATATAAGAATCGATGTTCAATTTTATTGAGTTGAGAACCAAGATATCAACTTCCAAGTTTTTTGCCAGATCTTGTATTTTTTCGGCAACTAAATGGAAGTATTGTTCACAGAAAATTGAAAACTAAATTATCTACTTGTACAAGTAGAAATACAAGAAATTTTTTTGAAATGACAATACATAATGCATAGTTTAGTTTGAGGTATTAACCACTTTACCTTAAGATTATGGTTTGAAAATCTAGTCAAGTCACACCTAGTTGGAGCTATTTAGATCTACACCTAGTATTGAATTGGTTATAAATATGACCCAACATTTGGTCATGTATTCCGAATTTGTAGGGAAAAAAATCAAGAATCAAGTGTGAGAAAGAAAAATATTACCATTAATTTGTAAACAAAATATATATCTAATACAATACGGACACTAGGGTATGACAAAGTTTAAAAATATAAGATGCATGTATGTCAAAGATACAACTAATTAAAATAATATAATATATTTTTAGACAATAATAAAATTATAATATACTAAAAATAAAGCATATTTTATAATAATATTAATAATAAGATCTAGCAAATATTCTTTTTTTGATTAAAATTAAAATAGATCAAAATGAACAACCATAATTTTCACCAAACATCATTACATACATTAACATTCATATTACATAATTTACATAACAAAAAAAACACACACACCCCAAGCTACAATTTTTTTTAAAAAAAACATTGGTTGTGTTCGACTGAACTCATTATTCAGGACACTTCTAATTGTGTCGGACACATGTCTAGTTGTGTTCAACACTACCACGACACCCTCAAGAAGTATACATGTTTTCTAGCCTACAACTGACCCACTATTTTGATTTGTTATTATTATGTGATGTGCCTCACCAATTAATGGGATATCACAAGCTTCCATTATCCAAAAATGGCAATCTGGATTATTTTTTTATTGTATTCCTTGTGTGTCGTATGGAACATCTGACCAAGGAAATAAAAAAAGATAATACATTCATAAACATAATTGATGTAAACATTACATATACGTTTAAACACAAATCAATGTCAGCCCCTTTTAATTATATGCTCAGAAGAAAAAAAACATAAAGATTTCAAAATTGTATGTAGTCCATAATTGCCTATAGAAACTTGTGTGGGCTCACCTGGAGACACAAAAAATTTTAAGTATACGAATTCTATGAACAAAAGTCATTGCTAAAATTTGATTACAGCAGGAACAAACCTATCCCTTGAAGTTCCTTGAGTGCCAATTCTTTCGAGTGAGCTCTCCAAATCAAAGGATGAGTATAGATTTGAAATGTAGATAATTTTTAAGGATAAAGAAAAAGTTTCTCAAAGGAGTAACTCATATTAAAGATTTAATGGTAATATTCTCAAATTCAGTCTTTCTAATGTTATTGGGTCCCACCTAAAAAAATTATCAGAGCCATCAAATTATAATTAGCACCAAAGAATGGTGACATTGGACACTTGATTGTCTAAGTTTATATTCAAAATTATCCAGAATATACCAATGAGAAACATGAATGAAATGTCATAGTAATAACAACAAATATCAAAACCAGTAAGTGCCCTAGACCATTACCTATTTCTATCAAGCTGTTAAACTTGCGTCCGAGTAAACCTGTACAATAATATCAAAGACATCGAATGAGGAGATTAATCAAAATAGGAATATAAATTATTAGCAAAGGTATAAAAGGATAAAAAAATCTATTACATGTAAAAAACAATTAAAAGTAAATATTAGTGAACCTTGAGTTAAGAACATGTCGAATGTCATCTAATGAAGAGTCAATGATTTCATATCCATTAGGAAGACAATAAACTTTCTATGTTCAGTAGCTTGATAGAAATAGGCAATGTAAACCTGGTGTCCTGCTTCAAGGCTATGAGTGTATGCATGAGATTTCTGGCATCTTTCTTGGTAATACTTCCCACAGACCAAACGCGCATAAATATTCAAATTCGAAAGAGAAATACAACAAAACTTCTCGAAATCAAAATCCAAAACCTGCAAACTAAAAGTTATAAAAGTCAAATGCATCTACAAATAAAAGCACATAAAGCCACTACCACCTCATGAATAATGAGATGTGCTCAAAAAGAAATTCAATAAGTTCATGAAACAGCTTCTGCCTCTTGGAGTCCTCGGCCATTGTATTATTTTCTTCTTCTCTCTTTGTTTTTATTCCATTCACACATAGTTCAAAATTTTCGTGAGTTGAAAGTAATTGGAGGATTGATAAGATTGTGGAAAGATGCCCACAAATTGATACAACAAAGAACCAAAATTTTGAAATATAACAAAGCAGAGAAATGAGAGAATGGAAGACAAAGAAGATGATCGAGAACAACTTTTTTTGTATCAACTGAGAAAGATTTATTTGTTGTGGGAGCCAATGAGTTGTAAACGTTTTAGGATTGATTTAAAGAAATTAAATATAATCAGATAATCGTGCACTGACATTACTTGTTGAACAATGCAGCTAATCAATTTGATGCTAAGGGAAGATCAAAAGACATAGTCGATATGATTGACTTTATACCAATAGTTAAGGATAAAAACGAAATATAAATATTTTTCATGTATCCTCACTTTTTAAGTAGTATATATATATAGATAGATAGATTTGGTTACTGAATGTTCCCAAAATGAATTGTATTGTACAGGCCTTAATGGGCAGAAACCTAAGCCCATTCCCTTGCCTTGTGACAATTGGTGAACTGCCGGGCTATGGGCCATGGTCTGTTATATATTAATTACGTCCAAATAATATCATTCTAAAATAATTAAGGGTTATTGTCTTTATTTATATTAATTATGTATAAATAATTTTAGTCTAAAATAATTAAGAAACGAATAAGAAAGCGATGTTGAAAAGGAATCAAATGGAATCAGAAGTTAAAATGGAAAAAGACCTAAAATCACACTTCCAATTATAGTCCTTCTGGTAAAATATATATATATATATATATTTAGAATTATAGTCCTCCTTAGAATAGCAACTTTTTAGGAGTTTTTATACATTTTTTTTTTGGTTTAGTGATGATGGTGTTAACACACTTTTACAAAAAAATAAGCTGAGATTACGTTAGGTTGCTAATATGATGTAATAATATCCAGGGCTTTGGAAGTTAAGACAACATAATTATAGTGGTTCATCAGCTTGGGAGCTCGGCTAGTCTACTCTGAAATGAAGGCTCTTGCTCCTTTTGTTTTATTCACGGTGATTATAAGGTTGCTATGACTTCTTTTTGTCACTAGGGTTCTTGCCTTGTTAGGAGGCGTTACATTGCATTTATAAGGTCATTCTCTGCTAAGGGGGGATCCTGGCCGAGATTCTTGCCCTTACTTCTTGGGGTTCTCCTTAATTCTAGGAGAAGATCTTGATTGGTTGAGATTAGGTGCCTTGATTATAGCTTCCTAACGCTTTAGGAACCTCTCGTGGTTATCCAGTCGTTGCCTTGCCTCAAGAGACATTCAATCATTGCCTTCTGACCTCAGTTAATATGTCTGACCTCCCGGTCTGAGCCAAACTCTTGAGCTAACACTTGAAATTTTATTTTAGGCATCATCAGTTGCCCCCCCAGCCCTTGACCCAAGCGAGCTTGGGCATGGGCTGAGCTACTTTCACCTTGGACCAGACCTGCACCTAGCTGACCTTAGTCCGCATGTGAGATGCACGTAGGAGGGACTTTTTTACGGTTACAACAATCATGGCTCCCTTGGTTCCCGCGCACGCTTCATCCCATGTCTTTCAAGCCTTAAATGCTCAAATGGCTATCACAAAACCGCTCAAAACTCCCTATTCATCTTCTACGTTGTTCACCTTTGTCTCTGCCTCTTTTCCTCTGCAATTTCTGGGCTTTCCTACACGCGATTCACTCATTCTCTGCTCAAGATTGCGTTTTTTGGGTATGCCTCGAAGTCTTGCTTTGCTTCTTCTCTCCAATTTCATCCTCGGTTGCTATTTGTTGCTCTCTTCCCTGTCTAGGTACGTCTTTTCTGCCCCCTTCTCTTTCTTTTACCTTTCTCCGCTCTGGAGCCCTCGAATTCGAGGTGGCCATTGTTTTTCTGGGTATTTCAGTTCTTTTACTTTTAGAATCGAGATTGTTGTTTATCTCCTCTTCCTCGCTTTGTGGATTGGAACTCCACTGTGCAAATTCTTACCATTGGGGGGTATAGTGCTAACCCTAGGATTATTAGGGGGTGTTTGATTAGTATTCCTCCTCTCTATCATTCTTTCAATCTGCCTTTCTCTCTACCAATCATGTCTGCCTCCTCTGGAGCAACTCCTTCCTCTGTTTCCCTCCTAGGCGATAGGTCTGCCGAAAGAGATTATGATTTAGGGAATGTAGGTGACGAGATTGACAATTTTCCTAGTGTAGATTTTGTCGAGGTAGAGGTGAAAACCGAGGAGGCCCCCTCCACCTCTTCTCCCATGCCCTGATCAGGGCAAGGGCAAAGTAAGTGGTGTGAGAGTCATTGTTTCTAGCGTAGGGGCTGCCTTTAGGAATGCTGAACTTGTAGGTCCCAGCGGACTTACCCTTTCTGACCTGAAGGTTCTCAATGCTCGCTTTCGTTTCCCCCTAGGGGTTCAGCCCTGGAGTCCTGATAAATACACCACATATGTTCACCATGTCCACAAGAATGTCTGTTTCTTCTTGGCAACTTTTGATAACAAACTTCGCTTCCCCATTCATCCCTTTATCAAAGGTGTCCTTCAACACTTCAATGTCTACTCTGTCTAGCTCTCCCCTAACTTCTAGGGTGTTCTTGTGGGTTTACTAGTCTTCTTTAAGGATCATAAGCTTGGGGTCCCTACTGTTTCCTTACTTATGGAGTTGTTCAATGTCAAACAGACCTCCTCTGACGATTTTCTATTTATTTTCAAGAGGACTAAGGCCAAACAGGTCATCTCTAACCTCCCAAGCTCCCATAAGGGCTGGAAGAAACAATTTTTCTTTGTAGGGATTACACAGTGGAAGTTCAACTCAGAGGATAAAACTGATACCTTCCCATCCCTATAGAGTGGTCTGCCCCCGATAATTTGGGTATGTTTCTGCCCAGACCGTATTTAATCCAAGTCTGGCTACTTTGTTAACTTATTTCTTATTTTCCTTGGTTTTCCAAGTATCTGACCTGAGCTCAACGCTAAAGACGAGAGGGTGAAGCTAAAATTAGTGAAGTGTAATCCAGAGAGGTACTCCGAGCTCATTAAGCCCTGGGAATTAGGAAGGCAGGGGTTTGGTCCTCCTGAGACAATGATAGAAGCTCCAATTCCATTTTCCTTTATCCGACCTGAGGACGCAGAAGGTAATGCTTTTTCCCGTATTCGATTTCGCTGTTTTCCTCCCTTTCTTTTTCCTCTTTACTAACCAGCTCAAGTCATATCTCCTAGGGTCTCTACAATGAGGCCTACCCCTAAGATGCTCCAGGCAAAGGTCGAGCAATTGACGAAGAAAAACAAGGGTGGTTCCAAGCGCAAGGCTGAGGGCAGTTCTGGTGGGAGCCCTGTTACTCGAGCTAAGGTTTAGAAAATGGGTGCTTCCTCTACCTCTGCCTTTATCCAGAAGGCTTCACCATCCCCCCTACATACTTCACCAACCTCAGGACTTCCTTTTCCCCAAGGGACCCGACCTACCACTAAAGATGCGCCTGGGCGAGACCAGTCCTCCCCTTCTGCATCTGAAGTTGAGAGGGCCTTGGACACTGTTCGCACTCTCCCTGGTTGTGCTACCTTGCGTCAACCAAAGAGGCCTCCCAATCTCTTCCCAAAGAATTCGTGGTAGGCAAAGGGGTCCTCCCAAAGTCTGAGAATTCCTTCATTACTGATGTGAAGCGTGCTGCAGAGGCCATTGCCTCCATTATCCCAGAGTCTAACATTGATGCAACCACTTCTATACCCCTGGGAACCTGTATTTCCACTGCGCTATATAGTTCTACCTCGGTGAGATTCTAATTTGTCAAATTCTTTCTTTTTCCTTTGGTTGTTCTGCGATCTTCCCTTTGCACTAATCTTTCATGCTTGTCTTCAGACCGCCATTCAAATAAGCAACTTGTTAAGGCGAATCCAAGCCCTGGATGTAAAACCCAAAAAAAAAAATTATTATTATTATTATTATTATTAAAATCCTAAAAAAAAAGGGGTAAAATAATAATTAATTGTTAAATTATGGGTCAAAAACGTAAATTTCAAAAAAAAAAACAATAATAAGATATATATAAGTGGAAGACTTCCACTTTTTATGTGTTCTACAGCCGGCGAGATAGAGAGAGTGAGAAAAAAAAAGAGTTTTTATTTTTTTTTTCTCTTTTCTTCCTTCTCAGATCTAGAAAATTTAACCGTTTAATCGTTTCGGGCCAAGAACTAAAGTTGCTCTACTCAGCGAGAGCTACACAACCACACCAAATATCGTATTTTTCTTCGAAGGTATATCAAAGCTGATAATCTAGGCCTAAAACTTAGGAAGCTAAATTTGGGCTTCCTTGACGTTCTAGTAAGTGGTCTCACGCTACGAGAGGTAGGGTTTCCCTATTTAGATTTAATTTCAACTTAAAATATGACATATGGAATGAGTAGATTATGAGTGTATATCACATGTTAGGTCTTGACTAGTGTGACTAGTGGGTCAAATATAGAATTTATAATTAATCTTGTGATTAATAAAATTCTATTGTGATTAACTTGGTATAAGTTAATGTTAGTAGTTTAAAGCATGTTAATTGTATGTTAGCATTACTTTATATTTTAATGGCAGATCAAGTTTAATAAAATTATTAACTTGTTATATGATTGTGAAATAATATATATATGTTAAATGATTATTTAACATATGATTATTTTGGTGGACTTTGTGCTTATGTTAAACATGTTATCATGTTGCAAGTCATAGCATGCTAGTTGTGTAAATTGATGTGCTCTTTAGGTGTTTGATTAAATGCCTAGGTGAATACAAGTATGTTAGTTGAGTTGATTATCTTACATAACATGCTTGAGATCGTGTTAAAATGTCATTACATTGTATTTCATTATGCATGGGTTGCACTACATTCATGGGCATTGACATGGGTGAGAGTGTATGCATGGTATGAAATCAATCACCACGTAGGTGGTTGAACGTGGACTCAGAAAAGTCGCACCAAAGTTCGGTTGAGTCGCACGAGAAATTAAATGGATAAATGTGTTGGGGACAGCACGAAGGGCTAGATTCTCCTTCGGGTGCAAGACCCGCTTACTTGGTTTATACACTTTTCGGCGGTGAAATTCCAAAAAAGTGTAACGGCGAAAACGGAGCCGCAGGTGGGACGTCCTGAAGATCCGTTGATGGTTGGTGTCCCATTGGTGTAATACCATAAATCACCTCCCCACAAAGACATAAGAAAATGAATTAATTAGTCATTGAGTGTACATAACACCAATGATGGGGGCTTGGAATGCTCGGATACATACGCATGACATTGCATGTGTTATGAGAGCTCAGGATGGGGCTCGGGGTTGGTATTGCTTGCATGAGTCTCATCTCATGGCATGACATGATCTATAACATTCAATTATAATAGACATATTTAAATGAATGTATCAAATGATTGTTGCATGTGACATTGCATATGCATTTAGTTTGAGAGGTATTCTCTATAGGAGTTACCCTATTGAGCGTTGGCTCACCCTTTATGGGAACATTTTTCAGGTATCGCACAGGCGTCCACCGAAGGCGAGGCCATGGGGCCGCTTTGACGACAGAGCCGGTTTGTGGCTTTTATTTTGATATTGTAGTCCCTTGTTTATACTTACTTTTGGTCTTGTATAATTTTTGTAACAAACATTGTTTATATTTACAAATGCATGTATATGAGACTCTTTTGGGACATTTATTCTTTTACGAATAAATGTATGTACTGATAATGATTATGGTAGTATTCGAGACTATACAATTGTGAATGGATAGATAGACCCGGTGTGGTCAATATTGTACAGGTTGCGTTTTGAGTAGAGCTCCTCGTACAAAGGGGACTCTGTCCAAATTTTGTTAAGTTATGGATCCCGAGAAATGGGGCATAACGGTGTGGTATCAAATTACACGATATCCACCAGTATTACATAGGTCGATGGATAATCAATCGGATAATTTCAGACACCCGGACTTTGGGGTGTCACACTGGAGGGGTTGACCAATGCTTCCAAAGCTTTTGAGCTGAAGTGTGCCAATCTAGCCTTTGAGAATAATGACCTTAAGGTTCAGGTAAATGAGTTGCAAGAGCAAGCGGAGCAACAATCTTCCCTTGCCAAATCCAGACAGGAGGAGCTCATCAAGACTAAAGAAGACCTTCAGTTAAAAACTGATGACTGGATCAAGGAAAGACAGAAGTCCCTCGATGCTCTAACTTCATTCAGGAACGTGAAGAGGGAGTATAAAGTGTTAGCAGAAGCCAATGATACTGTTAGGGAGGAGTTGGAGGCTGTTAAGGAAGAGCTGGGGGTGCGAGACACTACCATCCGAAAAAAGGATGAGCTGATTACCCAGCTAGATGATGATGTTCTCACCAGGTGGGCTAAAGGGTGGATTACTTTCCAGCGTATAGCTGAGAGAACCTACCTTGAGCTGGATTTTGACTTTACAATTCCCCTTGAGGAAGAGGCTGAGGTGTCTGATAAAGAGGAGGATGGTCTTCTTGTTCCTACTTCTGAAGACGTGCACAGGGACTCCGAAAGACTCGTTCCTACAGCTAGGATTCCTGCCCAAGATGTTCTTGCTTCTTTAGACATCTCTACTTCCCTGGCTGTTGAGCCTGCTTCTTCCCTCCCTGCTGAGCTGGCCACAAGAGCCTTGGTTGAATATGAGGTCCATGCCTCTTTGCCTGCTCTTGGCCCTCATGAATCTTTAACTATTGCTGTGCCAGAAAGGTCGCCTGCTGAGCTGGAGAACACTTCTTCCATTCCTCCTACTGAGACATTAGCTACTGCACTTCAAGGCCCTTCATCTACTCTCCCTTCAAAAATTTAGAATTTTGTAACTTTGGGCTAATTATCTCAGAATTGTAATATTTTGAAACAAAAATGTCAGAATTGTAGCATTTTGTATCTTTAATTTACAACTTATATCTCTCATTCTTTCCCTTTGCTTTTAATTTGTTACTCTACTCTATCATCAATCAAATATGATATTTCTCAACTCTTCCCCCTTTTGCTTTAGGGGGTCATTCAGATCTCCTTGAAGTAAAAAAGTTAGGAATAACTGCTGATGTGCCTAGCTGAGCTTCCAGCTTCTCAACCTGTTTCTGTTCGAACTCCAGCAACTGACCACCATAGCTCTGACCTTACTTCATCCTCAAAGACTTAGGATATGAAGCCAGTTTTTTTTTTTAAACTTATCAACTCATGGTTGTAACAATTTTAAATCAGGATGCAACTATGTAACTTCTACTGCGTAATGTAATCTTCTCAACTCTTTCCTTCTCTCAGCAAATGGATAGGAATTTTGCATGACCAGTTTAGCATACACAGTAGGGGTCTAGTTTTTAGTTGTTTGAAATATAAGACAATGAGTACCTGAAATCTTATCCTTAAGGAGCTTCCATTTGTTGACCTGCGTAGCTGACCTTGAAAATCAAACGCAACTTTAAGTCAAATTGCTGCCTAGGTGTGGTAGATCTGAAGGTCAGGATTTATTATGTTGGAATGAAGAAGAACATTCCTTCTCACCCCAGGATGAGGGTTCATCCTTCCCATGTACAGCAGGTTAGCAAAATGCTTACTTGCTCCAGGGCTAAATAACCTCTGAACCGCGCGTAGCTCAGGGTAAGGGTTCATCCTTTTCATGCACTACAGACTAGTAAAGTGCTTATTTGTGCCAGGGTTAAATAACCTCCGAGCTGGCTTGAGGGGACCCTTTGGTAAACCTTAGGAGACATGTGCACATGTAGCCATTGGTTTAGTTCTCTTTTCTGCTCGTGAGTTCAGCCGATCTGATTAGGTGAAGTGAAGTGCATACAATCATGCTCTGTCCAGTGGTTCCGATGTGCTGAGGTCCTGGACTATCATGGACCACACGCAAGGTGACAACCTGGAAGAGCATGCCTAGATGCAGCTGCTTGAGTACATTGTCTTCTTATTTTTGACTCGCTGACCTCCCGATATGTAAGGTTTTGTTTTGACCTTTATTTTATGCTCTGGACCCCTCCTTGGAGGTCTGCTTGTTTTATCCCGGGGTGTCGTTGATGCTTGCCTTTAATGCATTGCCTTCTTACCAAAAAGGTTTCTGCCCCCCTAATTTGGAAATCCAGAGACCCACCGACTTAAGATTGCGTGTAATTCCTAAAGATCTGGGGTCTTCAAAGGATCCCTATAAGTATTGGTTATCACTTCCCTCCAGGCGCCCCTTTGTTATTCTTGAGGGCTGAACGCCTTCTATTTCCTTCTCTTATCTTTTTGCTTGAATCCGCAATGTCTGTCCCATTTTCTGCTCTGTTTCAAGAACGAACCTCCTTTGGGGTTGAGTGGATGTGGCATACTCGCTACTTTGCTCCCCCAGTAGTGACGTTCTCTAATTTAGAAAGGATAAGGAAGAATTTCTTTCTTGATTTGGAATTACCTCTACGTGCCCTAAGCTCCGATGAACCCTATAATTATCTTCCTCCTAGGGAGACGTGCTTCTTTAAAGCAGCTTTAGAGATGGGTCTGCGTCTTTCTATTCATCTTTCTATTGGATTTATTTTGGCCTATATCGGCTTGTGTCCCTCTCGTCTTTCACCTATGGGATAGGCTGTCATGACCAGTTTTTCTTCTTCTAGCGTCTGCGAGGTAATGACGAGTTTCCTACGGTTGCAGAATTTCTTCACTATTTTGACCTTGAGGAGGATAAAGTTTCATGCTTCGTCTACTTTCGGTGGAGAGACGTCATGCTACGTCACTTAGTGTTTGATCTCCCCTCTCCTCCTTTGGGATGAGCCCAACGCTTCTTTTTTGCTTCCAGTGACTCGTGGAGGTCTTCCGAGGTGGGCACTAGAGAGTGTAGAGTCCCTCGGTCCTGGAAGAGCTATTCTTACCCAGGTGAGAGTGATGAGGGTCTCTCTCTTGGGATCAAATTTTTATGACGCTATCTGCTTATCTTGTTTTTTGGTGTGCAGGTGTTCCTGACCTGAACTTGCTTGAATTAATGAGGATGGAACTAATGACCCAAGCTGAGCCCATGTCCTTTTATGAGCTCATGACATCAGGCAATCTGTTCTTATTTAGTGCTGCTGCAGCTGAACTAGACTTTCCTTTTTTCTTTGAACCTAACTCTTTTTCTTTAGAGTCTGATAAAAGCGAAGACACTGGAACTCCTTCGAAGAGGCGTAAGAGGGATGGTTCTTCCTCCCTTACCTTCGACTCTGGCTTGGGGGAAGTTCTATTCTCCACTGCTGGGCAAAAGCTGATGGATATTCTGTCATCAGCTGAGAAGGAAAGGGATGAGTTGAAAGAGGAGAACCCTCGTCTGAAGGAGAGGATGACTGAGTTGGAGATACGACTAGGAATTTTGCTTTGATTGTAACCTTGTAATTGCTGATGTTCTTAAAACCTCAATTTTCTCATATTTGCTACACATCATAAACGATTTGTGATTTGAAGAAGTCTTTTGTTTTGTAATCTCTGATGTTTCTAAGCTCCATGACTCTTTTGATGAATTCATTGCGAACCCTAAGGTTCTTCCCGTGAACCAATGAGTTCATCGTTCTTGTTATGAATTAGTAAGTTCATCCCGAGCTATTGAGCTCTTCTTACGAATCGATAAATTCATCATGAGCTCAGGGTTCTCTTTATGAATAGGTGAGTTCTCTGTGAGCTCCAGGGCTTTATCTATGAACTGACGAGTTCATCGTGAGCTCTAAGGCTCTTTTTATGAACTAATGAGTTCATCGTGAGCTCTAAAGCCCTTTTTATAAACTGATGAGTTCGTCGTGAGCTCTCAGGCTCTTTTTATGAACTAAGGAGTTCATCGTGAGCTCTAAAGCCCTTTTTATGAATTGATGAGTTATTTGTGAGCTCTAAGGCTCTTTTTATGAACTGACGAGTTCATCGTGAGCTCTAAAGCCCTTTTTATAAACTGATGAGTTCACCGTGAGCTCTAAGGCCCTTTTTATGAACTAAGGAGTTCATCGTGAGCTCTAAAGCCCTTTTTATGAATTGATGAGTTATTTGTGAGCTCTAAGGCTCTTTTTATGAACTGACGAGTTCATCGTGAGCTCTAAAACCCTTTTTATAAACTGATGAGTTCACTGTGAGCTCTAAGGCCCTTTTTATGAACTAATAAGTTTATCGTGAGCTCTAAAACCCTTTTTATGAATTAATGAGTTCATCGTGAGCTCTAAGGCTCTTTTTATGAACTAATAAGTTCATCGTGAGCTCTAAAACCCTTTTTATGAACTGATGAGTTCGTCGTGAACTCTAAGGCTCTTTTTATGAACTAATGAGTTCATACTGAGCTCTAATGCTCCTTTTTTTTTTTGCGTGCTCATAAGGATAGATGAATCACAGACTTGCTACTTTTTTAACAATGGTTCATAATACAAGATAAACTTACTGAAAAAATTTCCTAAGATATTCTGCATTCCATGAATGGGGCAGGACTTTTCCTTCTTCCGTTTGTAACTCATAATTTCCCGGTCTAATTACTCGAGAGACTATGTATGAACTTTCCCAGTTAGGCCCCAGTTTTCCATGAGTGGGATCCTTTCTTGCCAGCAGAAGCTTCTTCAGCACCAGATTTCTGACCTTGAAACTCCTATGCTTGACCTTCCTGTTGTAGTACCTAGCTATTTTCCTTTGGTAGTTCTTTATGTTGTTCAGTGCTGCCTCCCTCTTTTCTTCCAACAGATCCAAACTTAGCAGAAGGGAATTATCATTGTTTTCCTCGTTTGCTAATTCTGTTCTAAGTGAAGGGAGCCCAACTTTGACATGCGCCACTGTCTTAGAACCGAAAGCCAAAGCAAATGGAGTCTCTTGTGTTGCCGACCTAGTGGTTGTCCTATAAACTCATAGGACCTCTAGGAGGTATTCCACCCATTTGCCCTTCAGATTTTCCAGCTTGGTCTTTAGGGCGGACTTTATAATCCTGATGGTGACTTCTGCTTGTCCATTAAACTGAAGATGAGCTGGGACAGAAAAATAATTCCTTATTCCGAGCTCGGCACATAAGTTTTTGAACTTTGAGTTGTCGAATTGCTTGCCATTATCTGACATAATTGCTCTAGGATCCCAAATCGGCAGATTATGGATTTTTAAGTAAAATTCTGAACTTTTTGTTTTGTAATGGTCGTCAAAGGTTCTATCTCTGCCCACTTGGTAAAGTAATCCACCCCTATAATGGCGAATTTGCATTGTCCTACACCAGTGGGAAGAGGTACTAGTATATCTAGACCCCATTGTTGGAATGACCAAGGGCTTACTACGGAGGTTAGGAATTTTGGTGGGCCGTGAAGGATGTTAGCGTGTATTTGGCAAGTCTTGCATCTCCTGACCAGTTTTGTTGTGTCCTTGAGCAACGTGGGCCAGTAATACCCCTGCCTTAATGTCTTTCTTGCCAAAGCTCGAGCTCCAATGTGATTGCCAAAGACTCTTTCGTGAATTTCCCTGAGTATATAATCAGCGTCCTCGTTCCCTATGCATTTGAGGAGTGGCGCTAAAAAACCTCGCTTATACAAGTTTTCCTGCAAAATGAAAAATCTAGCCGACCTAGTTCTCAGTTTTGTTGTTTCCTTGGGGTCTTCTTGGAAGGTCCCGTTCTAGAGATACTCCATGATGGGGTCCATCCAGCTTGTTGGACTCTACATAGGAAAAAAATTTTCATTCTCAATACACACAGAGGGTTCTGCTAGGTGTTCCACTGGAATTAACCTGCCTAGATTCTCTTGCGAAGTTGTTGCCAACCTCTCCAAGACGTCTATCCTCAAGTTTTCAGCCTGGGAACATATCGGATCTTCACTTGTACAAAATTTTTGATTAGTTCTTGAACTTTTCTAAGATAAAGGACCATCTTCTCACCCTTAGCCTCGTAAGTACCCTCTATCTGTTTCACCACGAGTTGTGAATCACTATAGATCTCCAATTGCTCGGCTTTCATTAAATGAGCTAAGCTAAGCCCTGCTATGACTGCCTCATACTCGGCTTCGTTGTTTGAAGCTTTGAATCCTAATCTCAGTGCGTATTCAACATCTATCTCATTGGAGGACGTCAAAATCAAACCAGCTCCACTACCCTGAGCATTGGTAGCTCCATTTACTGAAAGTTTCCACGTGGGGAGGTCAGGTACTAACTGCGATGTCTCTACAGGTATCCCAGTTGTGAATTCTGTAATGAAATTTGCCAATATCTACCCCTTAATGGCTGTCCTTGGCTTGTATTTGGTGTCAAACTCGCTCAGTTCGACGTCCCATTTAATCAGTCTCCCCGAAAATTCTGGCTTGTGCAGCACCTGCTTCATAGGTTGATCTATTGGGACTTTGATAATATGAGCCTAGAAGTAGGGTCTTAGTCTCCTGGCAATTGTCACTAAGGCTAAAACTAGTTTTTCCATTTTAGGATACCTTTCTTTTGCCCCCCTCAGAGCTCGGCTGCAGTAGTAAACTGGTTGCTAAGCTCTGTCCTTCTCCCTTACTAGCGTTGCGCTGGTTGAGAACTCTAAGACAGCCAAGTAACAGATAAGTACTTTTCCTTCTAACGGACCTACCAAGACAAGTGGGGAGCTCAAGTATTCTTTCAATGCTTTGAAAGCTTCTTCACATCGAGCATCCCATTGAAAGACTTTCTTTAAAACTTGAAAGAAGGGCTGACACTTGTCGGTTGATCTAAAAATGAAGCGACTCAGGACAGTTATTCTCCCGGTTAAACGTTGTATTTTTCTCATGTTGGAGGGAGACTGCATATCCAACACTGCTTTTACCTTTTCTGGGTTAGCCTCTATCCCTCTGCTATTAACTATGAAGCCCATAAATTTTCTTGATGACACCCCAAAAGCCCATAACTGGTGTCAAACTCGCTCAGTTCGACGTCCCATTTAATCAGTCTCCCCAAAAATTCTGGCTTGTGCAGCACCTGCTTCATAGGTTGATCTATTGGGACTTTGATAATATGAGCCTAGAAGTAGGGTCTTAGTCTCCTGGCAGTTGTCACTAAGGCTAAAACTAGTTTTTCCATTTTAGGATACCTTTCTTTTGCCCCCCTCAGAGCTCGGCTGCAGTAGTAAACTGGTTGCTAAGCTCTATCCTTCTCACTAGCGTTGCGCTGGTTGAGAACTCTGAGACAGCCAAGTAAAAGATAAGTACTTCTCCTTCTAACGGACCTACCAAGACAAGTGGGGAGCTCAAGTATTCTTTCAATGCTTTGAAAGCTTCTTCACACCGAGCATCCCATTGAAAGGCTTTCTTTAAAACTTGAAAGAAGGGCTGACACTTGTCGGTTGATCTAAAAACGAAGCGACTCAGGACAGCTATTCTCCCGGTTAAACGTTGTATTTTTCTCATGTTGGAGGGAGGATGCATATCCAACACTGCTTTTACCTTTTCTGGGTTAGCCTCTATCCCTCTGCTATTAAATATGAAGCCCATAAATTTTCTTGATGACACCCCAAAGGCACACTTAGCTGGGTTGAGCTTCATCTTGTATTCTCTTAGGACCTGAAACGACTCTGCTAGGTGTCCAATGTGGAGCTCTGCCTTCAGTGACTTGCCCAGTATGTCATCAATATAGACCTCCATAGAGGTCCCAATCTGTTTTTGAAACTTCTTATTCACCAAGCGCTGGTAAGTGGCTCCTGTATTTTTTAACCCGAAAGGCATCACTTGATAGCAGTATGTCCCTTGCTCAGTTATGAATGAGGTCTTCTCTTGGTCACTAGGATCCATCCTGATCTGGTTGTACCTAGAGAAGGCATCCATGAAGCTGAGGAGCTCATGTCCCGTAGTGGCATCTACAATCAAATATATCCGGGGTAAAAGAAAACTATCTTTCGGGCAAGCACGGTTGAGGTCTGTAAAGTCAATGCAAAGACGTCATTTGCCATTTGCCTTCTTGACTAGGACTACATTGGCTAGCCAGACTGGGTAATCCATTTCTCGAATGACTTTCGCGTGAAGGAGCTTGCTGACCTCTTCGTTGATGGCTTTCTGACGCTCCGGGGCGAAGCTCCTCCTCTTCTGCTTAACAGGCTTACAAGATAAATTCACGCTGAGCTTGTGAGTGATGACAGAGGGATCAATCCCTTTCATCTCCTCTTGCTTCCATGCAAAAACTTTCTTGTTCCTTTTCAGGAATTGGATGAGGAGATCCTTGATCTCCTTGCTCAGCTTGGATCCAACGTAAATAAGATGTTCTGGCTCCTCATCAATTTGAACAGGCTCCAGCTCTTCTGATGGTGTTGGCCTGGTCTCGAGTTCATCCCTCATGTCAAGCTCATCGAATTGGATGCTCTCAACCTCCTTATTTCTCATGGATGTCATATAGCATTCCTGTGCTACGCGCTGGTCTCCTTGGACCACTCCAACTTCCTTTTCTGTTGGAAACTTCACTATAAGGTGATAGGCAGAGGGAATAACCTTTATAGAATTGAGCGAGAGTCTTCCAAGGAGCATATTGTATGCTGAAGGTGCATCAACCACTAGGAATTTTACAGTTGTTGTAGTCTGACAGGATGGGTCACCTAAGGTCAAGATAAGTTGGATTGACCCCAGGGGCAGTACCCTTTCTCTTGAGAATCCCAATAGGTGGACATTTACTGGTTCAAGCTTTTTCCTTCCTATATCCATTTTATCGAAAGCAGAAGCAAAAATGATGTCTGCTGAGCTGTCATTGTCAATCAAAGCATGATGGACAGTCCTGTTGGCCACCACAGCTCTTACCACCAAAGGGTCATCATGGGGATGTTGGCAATCCTCCAGATCTGAATCTAAGAAAGTGATAGCCGTGTCTAAGCATGGAGACTTATATACAATATATACTTCGGGAGCTTCTGTGTCTCTGATTTTTCGCAGTGGGCCTTTCTGACAGAACTGAACCCTCCTCCTCCGACAAATTCTCTAGATATCACTCTGATCTCCCCCATAGATTGATGATGTGGCTCTGGTGCTTGACGCTGAGGGGGTGGAGGTGGGAGAGCTCGGTTTTGATTATAATTGGCCACATAGTGTCGCAGCTGCTCTCGCTGGATTAGAAATTATATTTCCTTCTTCAATTGGATATAGTCGTCGGTGTGATGACCATGGTCTCTGTGGAAGTCACAATACTTTATAGGATCCATTTTTGCCGGGTCTGCTTTCATCCGGGGTGGCCACCTTAAGAACTTCTCATTTTGCACCTCATACAGTATCTGAGACACCATAGCAGTCAGAGGGGTGAGTTACCCAGGTGCATACCTTGGTTGTAGCTCTAGTTGTGGAGGGCTGAGGCGATCCCTGACATTTCCTCTTCTCTTCGGGGAACGCTCTCTGTCTCTTTTTGGAGACCTACCTCATTCTCTTTTCTTTATGGGATTTCGTTCTCTCTTCTTTTCTTCCTTCCCTTTCTTCTTTCTCGACGAAGAGCTCCCGACCTTGGAGAGGTGCACTTCCTCACCATTTATGTACTTTTCTACTTTGACAAGCACCTTCACCATACTAGCCTGGGGGTTCTTTGAGATGGAAAATATCAGATCTTTTGACTGAACTCCCAGACCTGGTATGAAAGCTGTAATAGCAAATTTTTCGTTTGGGATATCCACCTTCAAGGATTCTGAGTTGAACCATTGGACATAAGACCGTAGGTTCTCATCAGGTCCCTGTTTCACATTTAACAAATGGTAGCTCGGTATCCTATAGGTCCGAGCTCCGATGAAGTGGGATACAAACGAGATTGACAACTCTTTAAAAGAGGAAATCGAGGCTGGGGGAGTCTGTTGAACCATGCTAAGGCTAAGGCCTTCAGGGTGATAGCAAAGGCCTTGCATCTCACTGGATCTTGATATATATGCAACTCCATTTGGTTTTTGTAGGTGTTGAGGTGGTCCACGGGATCTTTTGTCCCATCGAAAGTATCCACCTGCGACATTCTGAATTTAGGTGGGAGAGGGAAGTGCAGCACCCCAGCAGTGAATGGGGATTCGGTTTGCTGCACCAAGACATCCATAGTGACTGGGGCCTTGCTCTTCACTGCCTCCTTCATCTGGCTGAGCTCTTGCTGGATATCTTTGAAACGTTGCTCCCAGTGGTATTCTCTTATCTCCTGTTGATAAGAGAAGAAGTCGCTTCTCTCCCCTTCCTTATACTGACTTTACACTTCCTCGTTGTGACCATTCCTAGGGGGTAGGCGATGCTCTTGCCCTAAGGTCTGACTATTCTCTCCTATCTCATTAACTTTTCTGAGGGGGTCGAGATACGGTTGCTCCCTTGGTGGTGGATTATTCTGGCCTCCTTGGGCCGGTCGCGCCTCCTGTGGGTGTTGTAGGAGCTTTAAGAGCTATTTGTTATGTTTTATCAAACGTTCATTAACAAGACGAATGACCTCCATCTCATTATTCATGGGAAGGCCCCCCATGGGGGGATCGGCTTCTTGCGCATTTTTGGGTTGTTTGCTATTTGCGACTTCCTGTTGATCTTGCATCCGTAGAGGATTGATCTGACTTCGGCTCATGTTTCGCGTTGATATCATCAGTAACTGAAAAATCAGCTTTATTTGTAAAAGGAACAGTCGTTCCCACATATGACAACAAAATCCTAATTTGTGCAAGTTTTTCCACCAGTATGTCCCCACATAAAAATCTTTTGAAATATCACTTCTTCGGTCCTTCCATTTTGTTATTTTTCTCCTTATCACCCAATTTCCCACCATACCAATTAAACAACTTCTAGTCAAGGTCAATGAAACATCCTACCAGTCAAGGAACCCCCTCTCTCTCTCTCTCTCTCTCTCAAACTTGGTCCAACTTTGCTGCTCATATGTCACCCATTTAACTATATATAGATGATGCCAACTTGTGCAAAGCCCACAGACACATAAAACAATAACAATTAAGAGCTATGGCTCATCACATGATTATCTTCCTCTTCTCTTCTTTCTTAACCCTATCAGCATTGCATGGAACCCATGCAGTAGAATACACTGTGACCAACACGGTCGCCACAACCACCGGCGATGTCAAATTTACGAACGAAATCGGAGATGAACACAGCAAGCAAACCCTAATATCCGCCTCAGACTTCATATGGGGGATCTTCCAACAAACCAACGCTGCCGACAGAAAGAACATCGAACGAGTCAGCTTATTCATCGACGACATGGACGGCGTTGCATACACTGCCGGCAACGAGATCCACGTCAGTGCAAGATACATACAAAGTTACTCCGGCGACGTTAAAAGAGAGATCGACGGAGTACTGTATCATGAGATGGCAAATGTGTGGTAGTGGAGAGATAATGGAAGTCCCTGAGGGTTGATCGAAGGAATTGCCGACTTTGTGAGGTTAAAGGCCGGGTTGGCGCCGAGCCACTGGGTGCAACCCAGGGCGGGTGACCGGTGGGATCAAGGGTACGATGTGATGGCTCAATTTTTGGATTATTGTGAAGGTTTGAGAAATGGGTTTGTCGCAGAACTTAACAAGAAAATGGGAACCGATTATAGTGCTCAGTACTTTGTTGATCTATTGGGGAAGACAGTTGATCAGCTCTGGAGCGACTACAAGGCTAAATATCAAAACTAGGAGAAAATATTCGTTGTAACGACAACTACACTACATTAAAGTGGTGTAACCGTTATAATAAATATTTACGCAATGGGATGTAATTCTTACATATAAGAAATAAGGCATTTCTGCCGATGGCCAAATGAAGAAAATAAAGTGAAGTGTTGTAGCTGTGATTTTACTTCTTGTTGATCTAAATAAATTGTTAGAATAAAAGACAGAAAAATATATGAGAGATTGTCAAGACCTTTTGTTGACTAACGGCTGTTGAACTTCTACTCTAGGGTAATTAAGAAGAATATTCTTTTTCTTCAAGGTTTTTTTTTTATTTCTAAATTAAGACCCATGATTGATCCCAATGATGAATGATTTTTATCCTCTGCAACAGATTGTTAGGTTTTTAAAAAAAACGAAGAAGTTGAAGTACCTTTCATTATCGTTTTGCAGAAGTCATGGTTTATGTACATTTCAGTAGATTGTATTTGTGTTGTGTTATTTATGTGTTCATGTCGAAGACCAGTTAATTTGAACTAAATTTATTTAATCAATCGTATCGTGTCGACTTTGTTAAAATATAAATACTTAAATTACACAATAATTTAAACTTGAGCAAATTTCATTTTTCATCCTTGTGGTTTGTTCTTAAAGCACATCACCCCCTTATCGTTTAAAAATAAGCAGATAACTCCCTTGTACTTTAAGATCAAATTGAACAGTTAACACCGTTAATAGAGATAGGGAAAAGACATTCACATCCCTCAGTGTCTTCCACCCTTAGCTTCCTCTTCTCTTCAGTTAAACAACAAAATAACCACCGCCACCTCCATTCCACTGCCCACATCCAACATTCTACCACTGCCACCACCACCTAATCATCCTCATTGTTCATTAACACCACCCTCCACTCTCCATTAACACCACCCCACTGTGAACAAATATACAATCACAATTCAAACAAATTAATTAAATTCAAAATAGATTATCATATTTAAAACCTATTTTGCAATAGGTTGTGGAATTGAAATAATTGAGAATCAAATCTAAAAATTAATAGAAATTGGAATTGAACAAAAATCCAAACCGAAAATTTAAGCAAACACAAATCAGAATCAAAGCAAAATCAATGGCAATGTCACCTGTTGTTGTGGTGGTTGACCGTGATGTCCTCCGTTGCATTGGTCATTTGTTGCAGAGGACATACCACTGAGAGAGAGACCCAGAAAGAGGAGGTATGCGATAATCGGTGATACTCTGATTACGGCGAAGGTGGGTGGTTGCACAAAGAGAGAGAGAGTGACTTGAAAGTAGGGAGGTAGGTGGCTATGGGAGGAGATGGGAGCTGGCGGAGGAGGAAGTCAAGTTGTGCAGCACGTGCGGGGAAGCTGGGTGGACTGTCAGGTGGTAGGCAAGAAGGGAAGAAAGATGCTTGGAGTGATAATTTTGTCTTTTTAATTGTTGAAGGGCATAGTTGTATTTTTATTAAAGTTTGACTATTGACTCAGGATTTTTTTTGATACCCACCCTTATTTTAGGCGCGTATAACACAATTTCTGTTTATTTGAACGAAAAATTGTAACGGTGACAGATTGGTTCAAAACCACAATGGGGGTTTATCTGCTTATTTTCATACGATAAGGGGATGATGTATTTTAAGGACAAACCACAAGGGTAAAATGAAAAATTTTCCTTTAAACTTTTTGAGTAGAGATTGTTATTCAGTATCATATTAGAGCAAAAAGTCATATGTTTGAATCTCGCTGTCATCTTAACTTTAATTATTAAAAAAAAAAATTCATCTTCTCGGTCCAAAATTTAACCTATAAATGAGAGTCATGTTGAAATGTAAATATGAAAGTTATACTTCTCGATAGCTTAAACTTCTGGAGTA